>JAMKCH010000479.1:0-81868 GCA_023653785.1 Ophioderma brevispina | reverse complement strand
TGCTGTATGCATCATTTGTTTTTGCACTTACCCAAATGGCCTCGTCTATAAGGTCACGGTTTATTCCGTACATGTTACTATGGTAGCTAGAACACTCTCTCATGGAGGACACTAGGTTTCTTTACACCGGTGTAGAAGTTCTTTCATCGGAATCAACGATAAAGAATAGGGCACTCGATTTATTTGACTCTTCACGCAGCATTAGTTTCATTAGCTTTATTATATAGTCTATGGAGCCCGGGATATGGCTCCGGAGCTGCATATATCTGCTTTTGACCGGAAAAGGTCAGCAAGGTCGGGGTCAAAGTGTCAACGTTGGCACAACGTTCGCGGCTTGATGTTGATGCAACGGTGATAAATTACGTTGAGCCGATACATTTGTCATGTTGGTTCAATAGGCATGTTAGGCTGACGTTGGCTCAACATCGGGAAAACATTTGTTATTAAGCATGCCCGTTGCACATTCAAAATATTTGCCCTTAGATTTTACCATTGTTCACACATTCATATTGGACACTCTTGCTTGCATTTACGGATTACAGGAATACAAATATTGTTTTGGAAAACACGGTACACGATTCCACGACCAGCACTAATATCGTGATTTTTCTTCCTTCTCCTTCTTCTCCTTCTCCTTCTTCGTCTTCTTCGTCGTCGTCTTCTTCGTCGTCGTCTTCTTCGTCGTCTTCTTCGTTGTCGTCTTCGTCTTCTTCTTCGTCTTCTTCTTCTGCTTCTTCTTTCTTTCTTTTGCTGATTTGTGTGTGCGTTTGATAGAAGTGAACGTGCGCTACTTTGACAGCATTATATTAAACGGTCACGGATGCTTCATGGCGGCGTTTATCGCCCTTGGCGATTTAGTAAGTCGGTTATTCTGCCGTGGAGGTCCAGGTTCGGTTTCGGCTCCGGTTACTTCGGTTTCCTCCTTCTAAATCGAACATCTTCCCACAAATCTGTTTTGTAATAATGTTATTGGTATAACTTGAGTGTTTTGTTAGAGATCACTTTGCTCGTAAGCAAAAAGATAAAAGTAACACAGCCCTCAAATAAAGTTTGTTTTTCAATCTGGCTCGTGTCACTCTAGATGTTGATGGACTTTAATAATTATCGACTTCTGACCTTGTTTCCTATGTTGCTTGTATCTTGCTAGCCAAGCACACTGCCAATGCCGATTAAACTTTTAAATTGTTATTTGTTGCAATTTGAAAATGTGGAGCCATTGCTTCCGCGCACTAGACAAATAAAGGAAAAATCTGTGCATGTTATGAGAGGGATGCCAAATGACCAGAAATATTTTCAAAGACACCTGAATAAACTAAATGTCTTCTTTAATCGCTATAATATTTGTCGATCATTTAGAAAAACCCAATAAACATGACAAACCGTGATTGGAAATATAGGTCTACCTGACTTCGCGTGGTTGGTGTCATCAGAATTAACCTACTTTCATTTCCGTTTTATTTTACGTGAATCCGAGATTCAGTTCGAGACCACGATAATGCTCTTAGCGACCGTAACAGCTTATGATTAGTATAGGGATGCTACAAGCCTGTATACCTAAGTACACCCTAAAAAGGTGACAAATGCAACTTTCTTATTTGTGAACCAAGTAGGTTGCTTATTTTGCAGTAATTGGAATAACAACAAAACCATCTTCAATCTATAAAAAAAATTAATTTTAATCTGGTTTTCTCGTGAAGTAATTTACTCATAGAAAACATTGTCATTGAAAGCAATCATTACATTGTTGGAGGGGTTTAAGTGTAATTGATGGTAAACATATTAAGTATTAGTGACGGCACCATGCTTGCATGCATATGAATAGACCTATTCAATAGCCAGCCATGTTGGTGGACAAGATAGATGCATTCCAGTAATACAATACATTCACCTGTCAATGATCCCTGTGCAATCGCTAAACATGGATCGATTGACAGCTTAATGTATTGTAGTCCTGGAATGTATGCATCTTGTCCACCAACATGTCTGGTAGCTGACGTCATATTGAATACGGTCTATAGCAGTGAATTGAATAACCCGCGCACCAATAAAAATCCTTGCAGTGGTCCTATCCCCATGTTGCCATGGTAGCAAATAATCGAAGAGTCCATAGAAATTCTTTGTGAGTATTCGCATGGCTGATCGCCCTGAGCTACACACCCACTTTCGGTAGACGTTTCATATAGAAGTCCCATTGATGCAAATGAGGTATTGCCATTCATTCCGTCAAGCGTTACTGCACAACGTCATACAGCGCATGACGGAATCAATTGTAATACCTCATTTGCATCAATGGGACTTCTATATGAAACGTCTACCTAACTTTCCTCAAGGCACTCTACAAGACGATAGATAGTACAACATTGGAGCTTGGATTTCAGTCTTTTTTCCTAGACATTCATAATTCTCAAATCGGACTTTTTACACCAATCATCAAAACTACAGGGCTTCAACAAAAGAGTTCTTTTTATGACACATCCTCGTGTATTTTTACATGGCTGGTAATCGGTGATTAAAATTATGGAATTAAAAAAATTGTAGGATACAGTAACCCACAGCAGTGTAACATCACTAAGATCGTTAACTTGTGCTAAAATAATGGCGAAAACATTTAATAAACAAAAGCAGCTTTTACGCCCTTTTTTGATATTTCACTCCTCTTTTGATGGTAATGGACACGGGCGCGAAATGTACCAAGATATTTACCTGTAAAAAAGACAGTGGTCTGAGCTGATCATAATATGACTACACGTGTACAAACAAGTACCGTGCAAGTAAAATTTGATTTGTTTTTATAAACGAAGTTTAACCAACTTCTCACGTCGAATAAGCTGTATTTTGAGCATAGTGATACATTAGTAATAACAGTAACTACAACGCTAATAACTCCAACTTTTTAAATGTCCTAAATGCAAGAATTTACTTTATGGATTGTCAAGACAGAAACAATTGCATAGTCTAAACGTCCCTAGAGGAAAAGGGCTACCAACCTGACCATCAACGCAAAAGAGTGAGGTAGCGTTATTTCTTGTTAGATCTGCGGGGAAATTCACCCTTAAAACAAACATGGGGATCCGCTCCATGATTTTGGACAAGTGCAAAAATGCAGTAAGGACGTAGGGAATAAATAAATATGATGTCCATATTATTGTTTTATCCATTGAGGCCCATAGCTGGAACACTTCCAGAAATCCATTGGTTGAAGTGTTGACTGTGTTTGGTGGTTTCACCCTTGCTTCATGCTGCCTGGGCATCCCTCATTAGCAGAAATCATTACGGTCTACATGTATAATCATAAGGACAATTTGTGAATGACCCCTGGAAAGGATATTTTACTTTTGTCTCATCCCAAGTCCTAGCTAGTCCGTAAAATTAACTTGCTAGCAGTCATTCGAGGCTTATGATTTTTCCAGCACTCCACATCTGGGGTACTGCTATCAGAAATATCAGCCTTCAATTAAACTTTTTCTGTTTTAGCGACCCCACTATAATGTTTGTCTTATAAACTTAAAACTGGATCCCAATTCGCTCTCATACAGCCGCTGGCAAAAAAACTGCTGAAGGGTCAGCCATTATGAATGTCATTCGAGCAAAACTCATAATATCTAATGAAACTTTTTCGCGCATGTTTCTTCATTCTTTTCAGCATGTATTACGCTGTAAAGTGAATAACATCGTAAATAACACGACATAGTTCAAATTGTCAGTCAATTTTGTAATTAAGCTATGTAATCAATCACACTTGATACCTTGATACTTCATATAGCAATAAAAGCGTAATTCTAATACATATTTTGTTATAGCCATGGCAATGATTATACATGTACCGCGGTTTGCATGGTGAATAACCATATTAATATGATATCGAATCCAAACTATATTGGATCTTTATTACGAGCATTAGTGATGAAAAGTAGGATTTAATTCAGCGATGGTGTTAATTATCAGAAAATGCACGAACTTAATTTCGATGAAATTCGATACAGGTAGAATTACATTTTATTTACTTTGAATACTTCAAGAAATTAACGAAAGATTAGTGTGGGCTTTACAATTTTATACAGTTGGAAGAATGCCGTTTTAAGTTTTCATAAAAACAAATGTTAGATTGGCACATACAATGACGCTACGACAAATTACGGTTAACGATTAAGGCCATTGGCCTCGTCAGTAAAAATACAGCTCATATTATAAAATTGAGAAAGATATCGATTACATTCCACACAAGAAGCGCTACCGTAATAAGTGTCAAGTGGGGTTGTAAGTTTTGAACAGTTGAGAAAGTTTACCTATAAAGAATCCGCAGGTTCTTAGTTCCCGGAAGACTTAACAATAAATAAAAAATTTTTTTTAATTTTTTAGTTTTTTTGAAAAAAAGTAAGGACAGCCACGTGGTACCCAATTTTGTTTTACAAATCCTGTCCACTTTGACAAAAACGGATGATTACGTCACCAATATTCGTTTGATCACCGGGGGTCATCATTGCGAGAGGATGTTCCATACTATTCAACTCTCAAACGTTTTGACCATTTAAATAAAGAAAAAAGTGTTAACTTCTTTTATTTTAAATGTAAAAGGTTAAAGGTGTTGTTGTTAACACTTAAAATGTAATGGAGGGGGTCACGTGGACCCAGGCTGTCGTTTTTTGCGCGCCATGTTTTAACGCTAATTATTTTGCCAAGAAATGTTATGTAATTGCATAAATGTCAGTTGCGTATGTTCTGGTGGAAAACAAATCGGCCATGGCGATTATTAAGTGAAGGCCAAAATCAAAAATAACCATGTTACTACATACACTCAACTAAGCACACCGTGATTTTTTGGTAGTTTTTATGATAATACACAATAATTCAGAGGTGTGCTAAGATAATTGTTGTTGGGCGCTCACCTCGAAATCCAAGATGGCAGCCCAAATGGCCGCCGTTTTGGCTAAAAACCCGCCATTATTTGAGGGTCATGGGGGGTCCTACGTGAGCCCTCAATTACCTTGTTCTTGGTGGCATATGACGATAAATTATTATCTACATGATAATACCCCCCCCTTTTGTGGTTTTGTTGTTATCTACCCACAGTTTTGGGGCCCAAAAAGCATATTTTTTGCCATTTTTTTTCAAAAAAATGATGCGGACTTAATACTTCTCTCCCTCATATCTCAAAAATGTTCTTCATATTGGATCAACTTCTCAACTATCAACTATTTGGATCTTTATTACGAGATTAGTTTATGAACGTGATTTAATTTCAGCGATGGTGTTTCATTATCATAATAACTGCACGACAACTTAATTTCGATGAAATTCGATACAGGTAGAATTACATTTTATTTACTTTGAATTTACTTAAAGAAATAACACGATTATGGGGCTTATATCATTTTAATACGTGGGAAAGAATTCCGTTTTAAAAGTTTCATAAACAATGTAGATTGGCATACAATGACGCTACGTAAATTTACGGTGTAACGATAAGGCCATGGCCCGTCAGTCAAATACAAGCTCATAATTTTATAAATTGAAGCAATATATCGATACATTACACCCATCAGCGCACCGTAAATAGTTCAAGTGGGCGATTGTAAGTTTGAACAGTTGTATAAGTGTTTTACCTATAAAGAATCCGCATGTTCTTAGTTCCCCTAGACTTACATACATTAAAAAAATATATTATTTTAAATTAAAAAATTAAGACCGCCCTTGGTAGCCAATTTTGTTTTACACACTTGTCCAATTTGCAAAAACGGATTTACGTACGTCACCATATTCGTGATCACACCGGGGTCATCATGCAGAGGGTTTCCATCCTAATTTCACTCTCAAACAAACGTTTGACTATTTAAAATAGACGAAAACAGTGTTAACTCTTTTATTTTAAATGTAAAAGGGTTAAAGGTGGTGTGTTAACACTTAAATGTATATGGAGGGGGTCCACGTGGTACCGGATTCGTTTTGTGCGCGCCATGTTTTACCGCTATTAATTTTGCCCAAGATGTTATGTAATTTTATAAATGTCAGTTGCGTATGTTCTGGGGAAAACAAATCTCCATGGCGATTATTAAGTGAAGGGCCAAAATCAAAAATAACCATGTTCTTGCCAGTACTACAAACTAAGTACACACACCTTGATTGTTTGGAGGGGTTTTTAAGGTTAACTTGCAGTGGTAAAACATATTAAATATTAGTGACGTGCAAAACCATGCGTGCATGCATGAATAAACCGTATTCAATAGCCAGCCCATGTTGGGACCAATAGATGCATTAGCAGTACATACATAATACACCTGTCAATGATCCTTTTCAATCGCTAAACATGGATCCGATTGCCCAGCTTAAATGTATTGTAGTCCTGAATGTAAATGCATCTTGTCCACCAACAATTCTGGTGGCTGACGTCATAATTGAATGTCTATAGGCAGTGAATTGAATAACCCGCGCACCATAAAAATCCTTCAGTGGTCCCTATCCCCATTTGCCATGTAGCCAAATAATCGAAATCCAGAGAAATTCTTTTGTGAGTATTCGCATGGCTGATCGCCCTGAGCGACACTACCACTTTCGGTAGACGTTTCATATGAAGTCCCAATGGATCAATGAGGTATTGCCATCATTCCGTCAAGCTTACTGCACAACGTACCATGAGAAGGTGTGGAAGGGCTAAGGGAACAAGAATGACGGGTGTGACTCGGAAAAGTGGAAAGGGGGCTAGGGAATGGCGGAAGCAAGGATATGAGGAGGTCAATGGATATAGAGTCTGATCCTCCCTGCGCATGACGGAATCAATTGTATACCTCATTTGCATCCATGGACTTCTAGATGAACGTCTACCTACTTTCCTCCTAAGGCACTCTACAAGACTATAGATATTACAACATTGGATCGGGATTTCAAGCCTTTTTTCCTAGACCTTCATAAGTTACAATAAACTATTTAACACCAATTGATAAAACCGACATTGCTTCTATAAAGAAGTGTTACTTTTTTACTGACAACCTCCTGGTGAATTTTTTGATACATGGCTGGTAATCGTGATTAAAAAATTAATTAAAAATATTTTTATTTTTTTCAGTTTTTTAATTTTTTGATTTTTTATATTTTTGTAATTTGTTCTAAAATATGCCGAAACATTTTATTATAACCAAAGCAGCCCTTTCAGCCCTTTTTGATATTTCACGTCCTCTTTTGATAGTACATGACCGGGCGCGAAATGTAAACATTTTACCTTTAAAAAAGACAATGGTCTGAGCTGATGCATAATATGCCTACCGCTGTTACAAACATAACGTGCAAAGTGCAAATTTTTTTTTGTTGTTTATAAACAAAGTTTAACCAACTTCTCCACGTCGAATAAAGCTGTACTTTTGAGCATAGTAAAAGTAATGTAACTACAAACGCTAATAACTCCAACTTTTAATGTCCTAAAAATGCCAAATACTTTGATGGATTGTCAAGACAGAAACAATGCAACTCTCTCTAACGTCCCTAGAGGAAAATTACTACCAACCTGACAATCACCGCAAAAAAATTAGGTGCGTTATTTCTTGTTAGATCTATGGGAAATTCCCCTAAAACAAGGCAGGGGTCCGCTCCATGATTTTTTGGAAAGTACAAAAATTGCATGTTAAGGGACGTTAGGGATATAATATTATGTCATATATGATGCAGGTATAAACCTGAGAAGCGAGCGCAGTCAGATACACTTTTTCATTGATGTCATATTTGATTTGAAATATTTACCATCGTCATCAACATAATGGAGTACTGAGTGCTAGTCCCTTTTTCAAAGACTTAAGGGTAGCTAAGAATGGCGCTCTTACGCACATAGGACCGACATTGACAAGGTTAAAAAGTGCTGGTCACAAATATTTAAATCTTAAATGAGCATTTTTTGAAATTTCACTGTTATAAATTGGCAGAAACCTACCCCAACGGATTTTGAAGTCATAATTTTTCTTTTTCCAAAATTATCATGATAAGACTTACTAATGAATGTTTAAAAAGGTGTTTTGTATGTCACTGCACTACGACCGGGCTGCCCTAGAAAATGCACGTAATTGACTTACCGTTTGAATCCCCAAATCCCCAAATCCAGCGGTTCGTTGTCCGCCCCCTGTTTTTAAGTGTCATTTATTCTTCCTAACTCCTAGCCGAAATAGACAGCTTTGGTCAAAAAAATTGTTGTGTTTTGCCGTAAACCAGCCAGCTCTATAAATTCCTCGGGGACAAAAAAGTTAAGCGTTGGGTTTTTAACAAAAAAAAGTAAATACATTAAAGGAAGCATTTCGTGATCCACAAACTCCCCCACCCCATTTTTTTTTTTAAAAGTTGAGATTTTTAATATCATTTTATATCAAATCTGAACCGTTTAGGCTTAGTACTCCACGTTACCTGTGCAAATTCGGCCCTATCTGTAAGAAATTGATGTATGTCATTGTAGTCCTTCATGTAGGCAATGATTTTGCTTATCTCCGATGTACCGTTTCAGCGATACGCAATTATGCATAGTTTTTAAATTACTCATTGCATACCTAAGAATTCCACATATATCACATGCTTTCATTGCAACCAATATGTGCACCATGATAGGCTTTCCTGCAAGCAAAGAATTTTGCATATCGATGTACCATTTTCAAAATATAGCAAATTATGTTTATTTTTGCATAGTAATTAGCTCATTTGCATACCTAATTTGCCCGAAATATGCCCAAAATCTATTCAGTCGAGAACTCTTCAACTCTTCCTTCCACCAAGGTACATCATTATATAGCCCCTTATTGAACCTGGATACCTTGTACCACAGCCTTGGTGGGAAAATTTTCTTAAATTAATGCAAATTAGACAAAGCATATTTTATGCCCAAATCTAATCAGGTCTAGAACTCGTCGACCCGCTTCCTTCCACCCAGTTACAGCATCATAGCCCTTACGAACTCCAGATACTCGTAAGCACAAGCTTTTACATGACAGACGAAGACCAACAGAGAAGAGAAAAGTGACTGCCTAAGTCTGGTGCCAAAAAAAAAAAAAATCAAAAAGCATTGAATTAGTCAATAATAACTAGTTTTATGTAGTGATTACTATCTCAAAACAAAACCAACACCAATTTATAAATAAGGCCTGAATTAATAAAAAAAAAACATTCGGTTAACATCCTGGAAAATGGTGTAACGTGTTTGATGATTAAAGCTGCTGGGAAAGAATGTCATGACAAATGCATTTTAAAAAGCTAATTATAAGTCTATTGCTTGTAAATATGATGACAATTGAATAATTTTCTTTGTCTCAATCGTCTGGACTTTGAACAAAACGCCTGTGGTCAGGCTATACACATACACAACATGCAATAGGCCCTAGAATATGAAAAGTAGGAGGCAGCGCAGTAGACTCTACTTGAAGAAGGCGGTAGCCTAACTGGTTAGGCTGTTACTGTTTTGGTTTTGCTTTCGAGACTTGGCCGAGTCATTTTCTTACTTTTAGTTTAACGTAAATCCATAGAAATGTTTGTCTTCCTAGGTTGGATAATGTAATGTCAGAGGTTTGCAGAGCTGCGTCCCCGGCCGGCAGTCGTCACACTCCTAGCCAGGCTCGGCATATTTTTAAGACCCTAGCTAGGTTAGCCTGGTAGTTTATTATGGACAACTATTCATGTCATGATTAGGTAAATTGGGAATACATGGATTATGGAATAGCTGCAAGTTAACTGGACCATCAGATTTGTGATTTTATTCAATAAATTATTATATCTATTCTAATTTCTATTGCAAATAGAAAAAATCTCCATATCACATGTACTGCAATGATGCATAGTCATAGGCTAGCTCGTTCACGTACAGCTCTCGTCATGAGCGTTGCACTTCGTCCGTACCTACCTGAGCTATCGTATCGGAAAAAGCCAGAGCACCCTCGGGCTAATCATAGCCTCGTACTCACGGTCATGACGGCATAAATCCCACGGAGTAAAACAAACAAAACCTGGCCGTAAGATGAACCGAACTTCTATATGGGCGCTGCAAAACACTACACTACTCATGAATGGGACGTGTCAGTTACTCCAGGCGGTGAAACTGTGTACATGCCCGTAGCTAGACTATTTCCGAGGCTCCGAGTCAGAACTATTTGCCAAGGTTTTGCCTGTTCGAAGTCGAAGATCCCCTCATTACCCCTCCTTGATGCAAAATATGGTTTTGCATGGCCTGTCTCTTGCACCAGTATTAAAGTACGCGCGTTACTGTTAGCCTTGATTTGCTGTTGTACGAAAACGCGAGGGCGTGTTGCTTGGATTGAATTTCGAAGTGCACCTTAGGTAATCGGCCGCTCCACAACATTTTGCAAAATAATTTTATTTCGTCATTGAAAATCCGCGTGTTGTTTAATTATCCAAGCATACATTTTAAATATCAGCACAACATTCTCATAAGGTTTAAATTGTTAGAAAACAAAGTACTAAAAAAAAAATTTGGCGAGAAACAAAAATCCAAAACAGAATGGAGGATAAAATAAAATAATTTTAGGTTGTTTTTTTGTTTTTGCAAATTGAAAATTACATTGTAACGATGGCGAATCCCTGTCGGTACCCTCAATTTTATAACTCCTTAGAGTTAATGGTAAAAACGAAAAGGGGGATCAAATGAGGTTCGGTATTTGTAAACCGGTCAGACTATAGTCTTTTTCACTAGCTATTTCAATCGTTGTGTATACGCGTTGTCTATAAGAGCTTCGCTTTGCGGCTCGCTTATTTTGTTTTTTCAATCCATGAGCCCCAATAGCTGGAACCTTTCCAGAAATCCATGGCTGAAGTGTTTGCTGTGTTTGGTGGTGGTCTTATTTCTTCCATCGTGCCTTAAGCATCCCTAATTAGCAGAATCATTACGTGTCTACATGAATACCAATCATAAGGACAATTTAATGAATTGACCCCTGACAAGGATTTACTTTTTGTCCCATCCCAATCCGAGCTGTCCCGTAAAATTAACTTGCTAGTAGTCCTTCGGGGGCTTTATGATTTTTCCCAGCACTCGTCGGGGGGACTGCTAGCAGAAATATCCGCTTTTACAGTGGCGTAACGAGACCATTTGGCAATGGTGGGGGGGGGGGGGCTGAAGGGGTGCCAAGAGGCTTCTTTTTGAGGGGGCAAATTTTGGGTCCTCTACATAGACACTGTACAAAAAGTCAGTTCATTTGGGGGGCTGAAAGGGGGCAAAGGTTTCTGTTTGGGGGGTCTTGCGCCCCCCCCCCCTGCCCCACGCCCCCCCCCCCGCTGGTTGACGCACTGCGCCGCCTTTCAATTAAACTTTTTATTTATACGCAGACCCCTCCACTATAATTTTTGTCTTATAACTAACTAACTGGTCCATTCGCTCTCATAGTAGGAATCAAAATATGACATTTTTCCCACACTGCCCCAAAAAATTGCAACAGAAGGTTTCTTGGCATTTTCTGGTAGTATAAGGTCAGCTTAAAACTATAGCAAAAGTTGCATAAAATCGAAAGTCCCAGAATGTTGAAACTATGACATAAACAAAAAGCTACAAACAAATTTGATTATATTTTTGAAAAACATAATCCTCATATCTCTGGCAATAATGAGCTAAAAGGGCAAACAAGGTGTCATTTCCTCCCTAATTCTAATTCTAGCATAACAAATCATTAATGAAGTTTTATGGAGTTTAGATATCATCTTACACCATCAAATACAATATGGCCGCTATCCGCCATGTTTGAAAGTACAACTTCTTGTATCTTCTCTCTGGTACGCGGATGGGCCAAATGACAAACAAGATATGATTTCCTACGATTTCTGCATAACAAATCCATTTAACAAAAATTAATGGGGTTTTTGAAGTTTTCAGATTTCCTCTTGGCCCTAAATCCAATATGGCTTGCCATCTAGCATTTTAATTGAAAAATTAATTCTTATCTCTGATTACAGATGGGCAAAAAAGGCAAATATGGTTGTTATTGAATTATTTGAGGCATAAAATGCAATCAGATGTTTGTTTTTTTAAGTGTTTGAGATCATCTGACGTTCTTCAAAATGCCACTGTCTCACCATTTTGAAAAAAAAAAATGAAATGGTAAATCCCCTATATGGCACCAGCAGAATACAATGACCAAATTAAGTGTCATTTTCATTACTTCTGGCATTACAAATATATTAACAATAAAATATATTTTTAGTGGCTATTTGTTCTGAAATTTGTAGCCATTTTGAATTTTATCATTTATAAATCTATCACCATTTTCCCATTGCATGGTGTTTTTACACTGTATAATTGTGTAACTCTTCAAGTAACGAAGTACATTCACACATTATTCACATCATCAACCAAAATGTGACAAGACTCTGGCAACAGACGAAGACAACATGCATATTTCATAATCATTGAGACGGTTCTTGGTCCCATGTTTTCACATGAATGTTCACAAGCGGGGGCATTCCATCCTTTCTGAAAAAAACTTTCTTTCTGCCTCAGGTTCATTTCATCATTGTGATTGCAAATCCTGAAGAACACTTCCATCGGGGATCATTCCAGTTGCACTCTCTGGTGCAAGACTTGTGTTCATCATGATGGGAACCAATTTTCCCCCCCCTTTACTATCCCGCCGCTAGTCAGTTGAATTTTCGACCATCAGTCTGCACCGCCACTACCACTTCATGAGCTAGAATAAGTTCTCTCGATTTCTCCCTAGAGTGCATTCTTTACAGCCGGAGGTTTGTGGTTTGAAATCTTTCCTCTTCAGGTTTATAACACCGAAGACAGTTGGAGCAAACTACGTCTCTTCCACAGTATGTTCTATCAGGAGGCTCTTGAACTACTTTACCACCACCTAGTGCCTAAACTCAGAGAAATAGACCCTTGTCTGCCGCTCCTCACCGTTGAGACCCCAAGATCTAACATGGTCAGCCCACATCATTTTATTTCTCCAACTGCCCACATCTGTAATGCCCTTCCTGGGCACATTCCTCCTGCTACTAATTAATTGGGCCCGCTTTAAAAAGGAGGTTAATCACTATCTCGGCACCAATTCATCAGCGGTTTTATCAGACATTAGTTTTCTGTTTTAATTGCACTGGCAACATTTAACCAAAAAAGAACTTCCGATTGCTGACCATTAAACAGGACACACAAAGACCTTCTGCATTGCAGCCTTCACTTCTATCAAATTAGGATCCCCTATTGGGAGTAACAAAATCGCTGGAACAAGCTCGTAACACAAGGTCCATGAATTACTTTGAAGGAAATAGACTTCTTGCCAACACAAATATATGCCTGAATCAATGCAAAACTGAAAATGCAATGGACCCATCATCAGAATTAGAGTAAATGCGATCACCGAATAAGCTCTATATCATACACATTGTGTTTTCCTCCTTGTCTCTGTCATACCGAAGTAAGGCCTTACGCCCTCTGCATATTAAATTGGAAAAGAACTATCAACTGACCTGTGTCTTCTTCCAATTAGATTTTTTTACTTAAATTTGGCATGCGACTGCCTTTTTTGCTAGATCAACATTTGCATCTCCTTCTGCATCGATTCGTGACAGCTCTTTTTGCTTCCTTCACCATTAGTTTTAAAGAGCCTGTTTATTTCAGATTATTTGAGAAAAGTCTTTTTTCTGGCCATTTTGTTGCATTTTGAATTCTATAGTTTTTGCGATCCTAGTATTGCGAAATGTTCTGGTGGGTTGTCTTTGTTGTTTAGTTCACAGTGTATCCATTGAAGACACCGGGAATGCCTTTGCCATAGTGGTCAAAACTGTAAAATATGCATGATCATCTATATCTTCACACATGGAAAGAGAACAGAATGACTTTGGCACAGCTTGCAGGCCAAGTTTGAAATAAAAAACAGCATGCCTCCATTCACAGGAGAAAATGCCTTTAGAAACATTTTTCACAGGGATAAATGCTTGGTGATGAGTCAATGTACAAGATCCTGTTCCAAGTAGGCAAAGATACAGTCAAAAATGGAAAAAGCTGGGGAACCCTTATAGCTACGATGGAAGCTAAAGTCAGACCCTTGTATCTGCTTCTGCTCGACCTGTCAAGGTAACTGAAGACCAAGCTCTGTTATTTAAAAGATTCCTGAGTAGTATCACAACCTGGAGACTGTCATTATGAAAGGTTGCTTTGCCATGAACTGTACCATTCTGCCATCCATTTTTGAGGCCAAGCATGTTTTATGTAGCCCCCCCCAGATAAATCACCTTTCTGATGGGCTTTACGAACATGGGTCCCGGCTTCAAGAGGCTCGCCCTGAGACGTGCCAAAGACGAATCACTATGTTGTTGATAGAGGTTCTCTTTCACATCTCTGAAATGAATAGATGGACACAGTTGCAATGCTGTATGATTATGGCACTTTCACATTACCATTTGGCAAAGTATGGAAATACACTGGTGAACCAAACAACAAAAGCAGCACAGATGAACCTTGCCCAAACTATGATCGCACTAAGGTAGAGAGTATCAAATGCAACAAATTTTGCTGGAAAAAAAGATGTTTGATATAGCAAAAATAGCATCACCATGGTAAATGTAAGGCAGCACACCAATTGGCGAAACACAGATCTGGTGACTTCCTCCATATGGCTGTATAAGACAACTTATCACTTCGAAGCGCTTATTTAGTGATGACATTTGCTCTATCTGTTCTTGCCAATATATTTATAGGTTGCGAATACTACTTGCACGAATTTTTCAGGTTGGCAATAATCTGTTTCCTCACAGTCATCCATGGTACCCTGTTTTACGAACGTTGTTCCAGGGTAGTTTGTACTCCCATAATATCCTGAATCAATAAAAGATGAAGGAAGCAACTCAATGGGCCCTGTTCAATGATCAGGCAATCAGTCTTTGGAATCATACGCTAAAGTTAACCTTTCCAAAAAAAAGTTTACACCACAGCTTGTGAACATTCACGCGACAAACAATGTACCAGTCTCAATGATGATGAACTTGAAGATTAATACTACTAGTTAATAGGTGTGTTCGATCTCATCTACTGCCAACAAGTGTTTCATCCGGCCAACATTTGTCGTCGGTGGGAGGTGCAATTGTAACTTGTGTGATAAACCCCAACTTTTGTTTCACAAATTCACAATTATCACTGTAAACAACATAATGTCAATGGTGAAGATTTATAGCTGATAAAAATCAATATGGCACGAAATTTGGACAATAGCAAATGTTGGTTTCATTTTTTCTAAAGGGGCAAAGTGGCATCTTTGATCTCAAAAAACTTTGCAACCACATCTTAAATGCATTTCGTATGAATACAATAAAAAAAATAACCCATATATGTCATTTTGGCCACATGTGGGTACCAGAGATAAAATAATTTGTACGTGTAAACTGGTGGATGGAGGCATATTGGATTTAGAGTCAAATGATATCGGGTCAACTTCATAAAACCCTTAATGGATTTGTTATGCTAGAATTAGTAGACAAAATGACATCTGTTTGTCCCTTTTGCCCCTCCGGATACCAGAGATACATAATTTGTACTTTCCATATGGCAGATGGCGGCCATATTGGATTTTAGAGGTCAAATGAAATCTCAGACTTCCCTAAAACCCTTTTATGATTTGTTATGTTAAGATATAGTAGGAAAATGACATCTTGTTTGTCCTTTTGCCCATCCGATACCAGAGATACAAGAATTTGTACTTTCGCCAACATGGCGGGATGGCGTCCATATTGATTTAGAGGTAAGATGATTCTAACTTCATAAAGATCCCATTTTAATGGATATTTTTATGCTAGAATTAGTAGGAAATGACAATCTTGTTTGTCCTTCTAGGTCTCATTTATTGCCTAGAGATAGATCGTTAGTGTGTTATGGGCTGGAATAGTGGTGTACAGTGTGCGTTTGTCAAAAGTGGGGGGCGGATGGCGGCCATTTGTTTATGTCATAGTTTGAACCATTGGTTTGAACACTTTCTGTGACTTTCGATTTTGTGCAACTTTTATATCTTGTTAAGGGGGTGGGAGCTGAACCTTAATACTAACCGAGAAATGCCAAAACGAACGGAGTGCGGTTCTGTGCAATTTTTTTGGGGTCATGTGCTATCTTTACGCTACTACTCAATACCGTGCTGGGGGCGCCGCTGGCAAAACTGCTAAGACCAAATGGCTACCAGCGGTCATGTGCATGTCTCGAGAGATATTTGCAAAACGCTACAGTGGGTGAGTGTTTCAGTACAAAGTTGTTGTGAACTGGGGGGTTTTTCGGGCACCAGTGGTTATGAAATAATAGCGTCAACGTGGGGTGTAGATAAACCGTGTGCTAGGCACATTGAATTACGGCGGATAAAGTGATAACAAGATATAGTCTGGAAAGAGATAGAGAGACGAACCAGAAAGGAATTCGCAAAAAGAAAAGAAGAAGCTCGAATTAGAGCAAAGAAGAATGAAGGGTCAGTCAATTTGAATTAAGGGCGGTTGTGATGATACTTCAGCTCCACTAGTTGATGAACCGTGAGTTGGAGGACGAGGTGAGAAGGGTGGGTGTTGGCCAGATAGCAATAAAGAGCGCGGATCAAAGTCTGAGACACATAGTTTGGTAGTAGGGGCGTCAATGTGGTCCATCAATTTATACAGGTACCGAGTGGTTTGTATGGTGAATACCATAACAGTATGCCAAGCCGGAACTAATATGGATCTTTATTACGAGAGTGTAGTTGCTGGATCCATAGAGTGAAAAGAAAAATAGTGATTTAACAGTTGCAGCGATGGGTGTTCATTAACACTGGAGAGCTCAGACAACGGAAAAAGATGAGACAGAATCGAACCGAGATGAAAAAGAAGAGTCGAATCCAGGTAGAATTCAATTTTAGTTACTTGAGATTTATTTCGAGAAATAACACGATTAGTGTGGCTTATAATCCAATTTTTAATAAGTGGGAAGAATGCCGTTTTAAGTTTTCATAAAAACAAATTGTAAATTGGCATACAATGACGCTACGTAAATTTACGGTGTAACGATAAGGCCATTGGCCCGTCAGTCAAATACACCTCATAATTTTATAAAATTGAAGAAATATATCGATACATTACACACAAGAAGCGCTACCATCTTTCAATTTGAATTCATAAGAGTAATAAGTGTCAAGTGGGCGATTGTAAGTTTGAACAGAATCCGCAGGTTCTTAGTTCCCCTAAGACTTAAACAAATCAAAAAAAAAAATTAAATGAAAAAAATTACGACCGCCCTTGGTAGCCAATTTCGTTTTACACATCTTGTCCAATTCGCAATGTCACACATGGTTACGTTTGATCACCGGGAGTCATCATGCGAGAGGGATACAGTTTTATCAAGTTGTGACTATTTAAAATAGACGAAAAAGTGTTAACTTCTTTTCTTTTAAATGTAAAAGGTTAAAGGGGGTGTGTTAACACTTAAATGCATAAGGAGGGAGGTCCACGTGGACCCAGGATTTCGTTTTTCGCGCGCCATGTTTTAACGCTAAATTATTTTTTGCCCAAGATGTTATGTAATTGCCTAAATATCAGTTGCGTATGTTTTGGTGGAAAAAATCAAATCGGCCATGGCGTTTTTATGCTAATTAGCATAAATAAGCATTTTGGTGGCGCAATTCGTTTTGTCCCTTAAATTGTACTGGAGTAACTTTTCTGAATTTTTATTTCAGCAATGTAATTGTATTTATGTCCTACTATTATGAGCCACCATTTTTGGAAAAAGTCCGTCGGGAAAGTGATTTTTCATTTTTGAGCGGGAGAAATTGCTGCACATCATTAAAATCTGTCTTGGACCGCCATTTGAATCTGTATTCCAAAATGCAGATTTGGCTTAATACTCACCTGTTAAAATAACATTCTAGGTATCATTTGCTTTTTCTTTCAGAAAGACGTATTGATAATTGGTTATTGCAGCGCAATATTTAAGAAGATTAACTGGGTATCAACATAGTACATAACAATTTACAATCAGTACGTCCCATTAAGTCAACATTGCACCTCCGTCGCCAATATGCAAGAGTGACTCATTTGCTGTAAGCCATTACAGAACCCAGGAATCTGCCAACTTGCCAAGTTGAATTCGTGAACACTTAACACCCAGTGAAAAGTCATCTTTAAAGGTTATGTCATCATGGTTAACGCATTTAGTGATCTTTAAAAAGTGAATATGGTAAATAAACAAATATTTGGCTTAGCTATATCAAAAACATACATGAAGCCATCCAACACCACATATCTAGAAGTGAATTAGAAGTTCAGATTTCCTGTAATTTTCACCCGATATCAAGATTTTATTTCCTTTTAGAAAAATAGCTCTTGCAAACCCATTACACATTATAGGGCATTGGAGAAGAATGGAACGATCATGGAATTTCTAATAATGGAAACTAACCTTTTCAGTATAAGAACTGGCTTATCACAAAACCAAAAGAAACCATAAACACCAAAAAATGTGCTTGGAGAATGTGTAATGTCCTAAGTATAACGTAACAATAACAATTCGTGGATAAAAGGAAAAGTTTAATAAATTTTCCAATCGGGGATATCGGCATAACTCGGTCAATATATGTGTCACTTTTTCAGGTGTTTATTAATTTGTATGGTTTATAAACCGTTTTTCTTTTATCGTGAATAGATGGCGGTTTGAGATTTCTCTTTGTTTTATTTCTTTTTTGAAACACTGTATAAACACGTTTGACTATATAAATGGCACACACTATATACACGGCTGCCGTTTATATAGCGAAATAGCGACCGGTATTAGCAGCTGCCCGGCAGCTGTGTATGTAGTGAAGCCTCATGCCGATGCTACATACCGGCAAAAGCTGCCGGCGGCCGTGTATGAATGTCACACGATCCGGCAGCCATGTATGAATGTCACACGACCCGGCAACCTTGATTGTGATGCTGATGGCTGTCAATCAAGATTAGAATGTTATACGGCTTGAGGTCGGACTTTTTAAAATTTCCTATTATATGGGTAGTCTTTTTAATTATTTTACCATTGTTTAATTTATTCACTTTTATTTTTATAGATTTATTTTGTTATCCGCTTTAAATTTGACAAGTTCTTTTAGTATTTTGCATTTAGTATGTTTTATTTTTTTATTCAATGTTTATATTTTAAATTTTGTAGTTTTTATTTAATTGTAATTCTGTTTTTGGTTCTTTTGATTACTTTTGAATTTATTTATTTTTTTTTTATCTTTTAACTTTTAATCTATTTTATTTTTTGGTTTTTATTTGTTTTTAATTTAGTTAAAAAAAACTTTTTATTTTTTTTTTAAATCTCTCATTGTTTCTTTGGATTTTTTAATATTAACCTTCTTTTAGTCTTATCTTTTTTATTTCTTTTAATCTTATTTTTTTTGTTCGTATTTTTAATGTTTTTAATTTAGAAAAACCGTAACTTTTAACTAATTTTAGTATTATTTTGTTTATTTTTAAACATTTTCTTTTCATTAATTGTACACTCTTATTTTACATTTTTCATTTTGTTAATTATTTCTTTTTTATTTAGGCCTTCCGTTATTTTTTTATTTTAGTACGTTGTTGTAGAGTATGCATGCTAGCAACTATTTAAAAGAGGCAACTTAGATCCCATCTTTAGTCTAAGAAATTGGTAGTTTTCCTTTGCCCTCATGTGACCGCTCATAAAATCTCCTGTATTTATTTTAAAAGTCACTCTGACATTGGTGTTACCATTTGTTTCTATTCTGTGTAAACACGGTAACAAAAACACGATACAATATTCAACTGTAGGCCTACTACTCAAACTAGCATGTACGATCCGAATGATGTAAATAAGACAATTGTTTTTAGGATTCCCTTTGTTATTGAAAACGGAACTAAATTGTCGGCAATTTCGGGAGTAGTCATGATTAATGAATTCACGCATTGATGTAGAGGTTTACAATTCCTGCATCGTATGATACGCAAAACAAAACTAACTGAAAACTGGACCCGTGTAGAAGTAACCATTGTCCGGCGTACTCAAGTCCCGGGTACAATGTTGAACAATAGGGCGATCGAATCAGTTGACTCTTTACGCAACATTTATTAATTCATCCCATCGTGTCCCCTCTAGTACTTTTCCGAAGGTACTGGCATTGAATGAGGATGTGCATTTGGATGGAAATTAAAATCCCACGCTAAATCTATTGAAACAATATGCCAACTAGCACAGAAAATCATATGTGCTTAAGGACATCATGCAAGTCAACGTAAACGCATATAGCTACATTTAACTCTCAAAACTTCTGACTAAATCGTATTTGCTTAAATAGTATGCATTTACAGTTGAGTGACAGTTGCTGACTTTTGAGGCCTTTGAGCGCCCGTGTTTGGACAAACGAGGGAACATAAAGGTATTTGTACTCCTTCTGTATGACCTTAAAGGCGAGATAGTTCGTTCAGGACGCAGTTTATCTAGGCCACATATTCTGCCTCCTCTCCCAAGTAATCGACGCTGTCCAAAACTTTTCCCCTCTTGACACATCGGATGAATCTACTATAGTTTTACGCTTTAATTCGTTACGTCCTATGAGCCCCGTACTATGGCTCCCACCGGAATATATCGCTTTCACACCGGGAACACCCGCCCCGACATGCAATGAATGTAAAGTCTGTGACTGCACATGCTTCGAATTGTTCATCGCTAGTGAATTAAATTGAATATTGTTTTCTACACTCAGCTTTCAATAGCATAAGTAAACTTATTCCATTGTCTAGGTAAAAAGCTATTCTGAACTGGTAGATATTCAATCGTATTTTTGGCCTTTTAAGCTGTGATTTTTATTTAGCATGGCTCCGCCTATAAAAGCTACACTGGGTCCAATCAGGAAGCCAAACACATGTTGATTGACAGCAAAAGAAGTGTGCCGTGTATATAGTCTCCCGGGTTTTACGTACACGACAGCCGTGTAATATAGTCCTGCCTATAACATGAAAAATGTGAGAGCCTACTTTGTGAATTGTTCGGAAATGTTAAATTTCATATATATTTTACATTCTTTGGCATGAATAAATTTGATGAATCTGGATAGAGAAAGGAAAGCGAGTGTTTTGGTTCTTTTTTAATTACGGAAGTCGGGTACTTATTTATCAAAATAAATATACCATCCTAAACTTGACTACTGCCACGAACATTGATAACACCATAACAATTTGGAACATTGATAACATCTTTTCGCCGATATTCAGACCATGTCCCTTTTGTGTTCCATCAATTTTAAATAATGACAGTTATCTTTGTACAAACAGAATTTCATATATAAACATTCACGCCAACTTAGCCGAACAACACCAGGGGTTATTAATGGATTATCATCCACAACGGGATGACAAGTGTGTACGATGACGATCCTGGACGGCTTTTAATCCTTTCAATACAAACTCAATATATTAATATCCCTGTCCTGTCAAATCCATTAAAATCAATCACAAAACCTAGTAACTTGGTCTTAATTAATCAATCATATAAAAAGATGAATTATTTAAAAATACCGCCAAACCAGTATGATAATAAACTAAAATATACAAATTATCGCAATACCCTTACGCATTGCTAGCTAATCATATCACAGCAGAGCTTGATGCCCACGTGTCACAGGAACAACATGGAAAAACATGGCAACCCTAAATAATCTTCTAGGTAGAAATACAATTACCGGCCAATATCAATCCTTCGATCCAGCCTTATCCAAAATTCTTGAAAAAAAGGAATTTATAACAGAATCATCGCATTTATTGGTAAATACAAAATCCTCACTCCTGTGAAGTTTGGCTTTAGACCAAAACATTCCACTTTTATGGCAATCAATAAACTCTATGATAAAATTCACTACTGCCCTTGACCAAAAATCTCTGCACTGAGTGCCGGGATCTTTCTAAATCTCAGCAAAGTTTACGATACTCTTGATCACAAAATTCTCATTAACAAACTTTACAAATATTGTATAAGAGGTACTGCCAATACTTGGATTGAAAATTACCTGGATAACCGAAAACAATTCGTTGATTATAACCAACACCACTCGTCCACTTCTTCGATCAGATGGGGCGTACCTCAAGGTTCACTTTTAGGACCCCTTTTATTTCTACTTTTATTAATGACCCCCTCAGTGCTCTCCTAATCTTCAATTTATTATGTTCGCGGATGACAATAAAATCTTGTGTTCCAATAAAGAACCTAAATTACTTTAATCAACTTTAAAAAAAAAAAAAATTAACTCATATTTCTAATTGGCTTAAAATAAATAAACTTTCTCTAAACATTAGAAAACCTATACAGAAATAAAAATAAGCCTTTACCTCCAAATGATATTAAAATTAGTATCGACATTAACCCACTTGAACAAGTTAACACAACTAAATTTTGAACTAAAGCTGATGATGACATGTCTTGGAAATTACAAACTTCAGATGTTACTAAAATAATTTCTAAATACAACGGAATTATCAGAAAAGTTGAACCCTCTCTTCCTCTTAATTCACTGACAGACTACCTTACAAAACGCGCTTGTCTTTCCTTACATCAACACTATGCCATTATTTGGGCAGATAAAAATATTCTCATCTTCATTCTTTGTACTAATTCACTTTGGTTAACCCATACCGACCCTCTTTTCTCTTCCATGAATACGTCTTTCAGACCGCCCAGTTTATGTTTACATATCACCATGACCTTCGTCATCCAAACATCTGAGATGATCATTTTTTCTTGACCAGACAGGACGTCCATCCCTATGACACCCGCCGATCATCTAAGGACTTGTACGTTAGACATTCATTGAATGACCGTCCTAAAACAGTCCCCATCCTTGGCTATTTTAAAGTAACCCTCAAAAACAGCTCATTGATTTTTATTCTGCAACTGATTTAACAGCCATGTGATTTGGGCAACTTATACTTAATCATTATAAATGTAACTGTTTTTTATCTACATTCGTTTATGTTTCCAATCTATTAATTGTAATTTTGGTCAGCACCCTTATTTTCTTCGTATGCTTGTAATTTATCATTGTATTATTTTATTTTATTTTTTTGCCTTATCAAACCAAGTTTCATACTTATGTTGTTAATTGTGTAATTAATGCATGGGTGCCACTCTGCGTTTTAAGTGGCATCCACATCTCTTGCATATAATGTAAATCTATATTTCTATTAAATATCATGATCATATTTTATATTTGTCCGATATTTATATTTACTTGTATTGTGCCAATGAATGAAAATAAACCTGCACCTAATTTAATTTCTTTGACCTAGGAAGCCCCAATATAGAACTCTTTTTGGATCAAACTGCTAAATTAGTGTTACATTGGCGACGGTTATTATACCCGTGACGCACTGAACCATAGCAAACATCTATTCATAAAAAACTGGCCTCAATTTCTTTCGCAAAAACTAATTATGAAACGAAACGCTTCCTTGCTACACTTTATAAACCCGTTTACAAGTGAAATTTGCGTGTTAATTTTTAACATCAGTGTTCAATTCCGAACACGATTCATAAACATTTTAAAAACCTGTTTTTGGTATTTTAAAATGTTCATGTGTTCAGAAAGGGTAATTAACTGCTACACTCCTTTTTGGTTTTTTGTTTTGTACTGGGGAAATAAACTTAAACTATATGTGAAAAGTAGGCTGAAAATGCTCAACTTCTCGATCTCTTAAAGCCAAAATGACTCACGCAATACGCCTTTTCCCTACATACACAACAAAGGAAAGTATCCAAATAACAACAGTTTGATTGTGCATTTCCATACGCATTGGGAGAGCCACTTTCCATTTCGTGGAATTAAAAAAATGTTTACAGTAGGGTACAAACAGGGGATTTTGCTGCACGCTTTGATCTTTTAAAAGCTCTTTAAAGGTTTCTATACTACGGAAGCTTCATTGTCGGCATCCTTTGAATATTGACAAAGATGTAAATTTCAAGGGTTTATCTGGGTCAGTGGCCTATAATGCTCCCATTGAACTATTTCAATTTGTAACCTTGGAGGATTCCTTAAGAAGGACTGAATTTCAACCTATTTCTTTTGTATTATTTGGTACAAAACACGTGGTAGGTTGGATGGAAGTAACAGATTTGATGTATGCTGTATACCACAAGGGAAATCAAATAGGAAACGATACACTGTTTTTTACCTACCGACTTATAGTACTTATGGCTACGGAATTTCTTGTGGCCAAGGACGGTTAGGCAGACTCATTATTTGTTAAAATGACTGCAGGAAAAATGGTATATCCCTTATGAGTGAAACTAGTGTTGGCCTTACGGTAAAAAACAATGTCAAATTATACAAACACATTATTACTAATTGCCGAATAATCCTTTTTTTTTTCTTTCTTGTATACACCAACAAAGTTGAAAAGCTAAAACTACCCTGTCGCGTTTTAGACGAATTACAATTATAAAGCTGCCTATGGTTCTTATGTTGTTACATGCCTAAAAAATTATATAATTGTTGTCGTTTGTCTCCCATTGCGCAGTGTGGTTGCGGTGGTGGTGGTGGCGGCAACCGACGGCGGCGACAGTAGTATCAGATAGTACACACTGTTAAAAATTTCCGGAAATTAAGAAAACAGATTATCCGTAAATTTACGGAAAATAAATGTGTTTTACAAAAACAATAAAAATAAAAACAAAAACCTAAAAAATGTTAATTTACGAAAAATTTCTGGCAGCAATAATTTCCGGATTTTTTTTTTTTTTTGGTTCCGTATTTCAATTACTGAAAATTCTGTTAAAATACACATTTTTTCCATAATAGAGACAAATTTCTGCAAAAAAAAAAAAAAGTAAAATTACTGTCAAATTTCCGTTAATTGCAGAAATTTCTGTAAATTTACCCTAAAAATTCCTGGAAATTACTGCGCCATAATCTTTCCGTAAATTTACGGAAACTTGTTTAACAGTGCAGAGCAGAGTAGACGAGTAGGTGTAGTACTATTAGCAGTAGTACCGGCAATAGTACATGTACTAGTAGCAGTGACTTAGTAGTGTATTATCTATTTCAGTTCATTCCCTCTACAAGGGATTTTAATTTCTCATTTATATAGGCCTTCTGCCCTATAATACCTTGATATATATAATAGTTTACCGCTACTCTCCTAAAATGATTAACCTTTTCTTACAAGACAGGCATGTGACAAATATTTTGCCTAAATCTATTCAGAAGTATGTTAAAGATTGCCTTAATTTACAAAACTTAAGTTCATTTGGCAGACTTATAGTAGTAGTAGTAGTAGTAGTAGTAGTCGTAATTAGTAGTAGTACGTAGTAGTACGTAGTAGTCGTAGTAGTCATTTCAGAGTAGTATAGTAGTCAAGTATGTAGTAGTAGTAGATTAGTGTAGTAGTACGCCCCGTAGCAGTAGCAGCAGCGCAGCTCAACAGCACAGCAGCAGGAGCAGCAGTATAGATGGACCCTCCAGCGTAGTAGCAGCAGCAACAGCAGTAATAGGACCATCATAAAAGCCACACAATGATTTCTTTCATGTCTAGAACAAAGTTTACATGTGTTTAGGCGAGAGACATTCTCCTTATTCATCTCACGTGTCTTTACATTATCATTACATGTTGCCTTTATATTGGTTATCGAACGAGAATAATTACCATTCTCTCGGACCGCAAAGGAATTATTTTTAATTCAATTGCCTTTTAAATGTGAACACGATTGAAACTAACAAGGTTTGGGGGATTCAAATGTTCCAGGAGCATATTAAGGCTTCATGTATTCATCACATGGAGTCTGCTGGAAGTTTTGTTTACTTGTTTTGTTGTTTCTAGTTGCTCGTTTGGTTTTGTTCTTATTTTTTTGTTTTTTATTATTCTTGTGTTGTTGTTGTTGTGTGTGTGTGTGTGTTTTTTGGTGTTTGTTGTATGATTGCTATGGGTTTTGAGTGGTTGTTTTTTTTTGTCCACCATCGATAAACCAGCGTCCTTGAAAATTTCCAAACATAAAATATCTATGAAATTTCCCCACTGGTGTTCCCGGTGACAAAGATATTTTTATCTGAGGTTTTATTTTTTTTTAGAGGGGTTTTTGTTTTTTGTGTATGTTGCTTTTTAGTTTTTTTTTTTTTTTTTTTTTGGTTTTTAGAGTGGTTGTTTTGTTTTTTTGCCCTCATAACTGCAGATAAACATCGTCTTTAACCACTAGAAAACAAAATAAAAACAAAATACCTGGAAGCCAAATAACAAAATAAAAAAATACCTGAAACCCAAACAACAAAATAAAACAAATCCCTGGAACAATTTCTGCTTTGTTTCCGGTGATAAAGAGATTGTTATTCATTTATAGCCCATAATGGAAATCTACATTAACTGTATTTCGCTCTGTGTACAAAACTCGCATAAGCGAAAAGGAATGGATATTACCATCTTAACTAAGGGGTTTTCAAATGGTTGTTTTTTGTGTTTCATTCGCATAATCGCTTATTTTAAGAAAACCAGAGTAGCACAGATAAAGGCATATATGCATGAGCCTTTGGAGCTCCTAGCACATTCTTTTTGTTTGTTTGTTTGTTGTTTGCTGTGTTTTGGGTGTGTGCGAAAAATGAAAAAAGAAATAAAATTGAAATTGAAATAAAAGCATTTTTAACCATTACAATTAACTCTTTGAAAATACAAACCATCGCTGAGACAGACACTTTTTTTCTTATTCCTGGGTCTTCAGGTTTTCCTTCATATAGAATTCACTGCATAAGCCTATTTTAACAATTACCTGTAACTTTAAGTTGATGTTTGGTGTCTCACAAAAAATTGTGCTATGATTCTCATGACTTGCGCCTAGTTAAACCCCCGTCTTCCGGAGCCATTTTTTTGTAACAAAACTCCCCCGAAGGGGGAACCACCCCCCCTGTGATTTTCGTTACTGAACAACCCGATTCCTTAAATTTGGTACCAAATTAAGGATAGCTTAGAGTTTCTTCTTTCCATTGGTACCAAAAAATAAGTACTAACATCCCATTATGACGTCAACCATGACGTCATATGTTAGGAAAATCCGAAAATAACGAATTTAGGGTGGAAATTGATATTTCGCAATTTTAAGCGACTCAACAACCTTATTATAGCTCAAATGCTGTCATTCTATAAAACTAGTCATTTCCCCTCAAGTAGATTCAAAAACCGCATGCAATCTATTTTCCTACCGTTTTTGGCGAAAAATTATTTTTCACTGTGTGTGTCTATGGACATGGGCAGTTTTTGCTGACACGCAAACTTTATGACTTCAAAAAAATTTGTGACGTAATGCTAAGGCATGTTTGTAAACTCATGATCATTGGAAAGATGAGGACCACGCTATCTATTGGTAATTGGTGGGGCCAAAATCAAGTGTCTGTGATGTTTTCCTGTACTGTGTTAGGCATGTTTGGTACTTCTCTTCCTAAGGGGGGGGGGTGGTTACCACCCCCCCCCCCCCCCCATCCACACTTTGGGATCACCCTGTATCTTACTTATACCCCGGTGGATGTTGTTTTTTGGATTAAAATGAGGCGGAACAGTAATTGTGACAATTACATAAAATAATTTGGCACCAAAAGGGGGTTTAGCAAGCCGGGGAAAAAACCTAGGGGGGGGTGGTAACCCCCCCCTTCGGTAGACAGGTTTATTATCTTCTTATCCATGCACAAATTAGAAACTTCCATCATGCAAATATCGCCCAGTATGCAAGCTCATGCGATCATTCTGCCAATGGGATTTCCAGTTTTAAGGAGTGAAGGGAGAAACTTAAAGGTGCACAAGAGATTTTGCGACACCAAATATTGTGTCATTATTGTAATTTCATATAGACTTGACACTCAATAGATTTTCTGACCTTGTATGTGGCTACAGAAATGTCCTTAAAAGAGAGAAAAATGGTGATTTTATTTGCTTATATTCAATATAAAACATAGGCCTTAATTTCCGTATTTGCTCCTATACGAAATTTTGAAATTTTCACAATTTTTTGTACCAAAGAACATTTCTCTGCTTAATTCTTTTAGAAGAGATATTATTGATGGAAAGCTTTACATCAGGGCAAAAATCAAGTACCTTCGATTTTTTTAGGGGCGCCTGATATGTGGGGGAAATCTCTCGTTGCACCTTTAAGACTCTGGTGAAGAAGGTGATAAATACTTGAACTGATTAGACGAAAGATATATTAACCTAACGGAAGTCTAAGACTTTTATGTTTAAAAATAATCTGGACTTCGGAATCATCAATGCCTTTGGAAATTAACAACATCCCTGGCCAGCATACAGGTTCCATTGATGATTTTTCGACACCTTGTCTTCCGAATGGGTTCCACCAATTACAACTAGCAGATTCCCATTTTGGTCACAACGTGACTATTCAAATCCCGGTATCACTTTAGTGCCAGAAACGAGTCAACACCTCCGGGTTTTAACTGTGTGTCTCACCAGACTTTTCGGGAAAATGTGATGAAGTGGACAATTTTGAAAACTCATGCCATGGGGCGCGATCGTAACACTAGCTCAGAAAAATAGTACAATATTTTTTTTGTTTTCAAATGCAACAGGGGAAAAGAGAGTTTTTTATCATGTTAACATAGTAATTAAATTCGGACCAGGTTTCCTTTTGTACCTTCGTGCACCAAGATGTAACATGTCACTGACTTAGCAGTAAGGCGTCCAGACCATTTCATATAGGGGTGGTTGTCGGCAAGACTGTCCATTTGCGACACAAATTTTTTTTTCGTCGCTGTGCATGAATTACATGGTTGTAGGGGCTTGTGTACCCTCCTACAATATACCTAATTTTGCTACTCCAGCTCATCCTGAAAAAAAACAGTTTATGGCAAAATGTTGACTTTTTGTGAAATTTGACCTTTTTTTGACATTCCCCCCCCCTGTCCATACACAGGGGAGGACCCTGGGGGTATGAATACATGGTTAGTAGGGGCCTGTCCCCTCCTACAATAAACCTAAGTTGCCCTACTCCTCGCTCCTTGAAAAAAGGTCATAGCAAATGTTGACTTTTTTGTGAAATTTTGACTTTGACATTTCCTTCCCCACTCCCTGTCAGACCCTGTGGAGGACCCTGGGGCGAATAAATTACATGGTTAGTAGGGCTTGTCCCCTCCTACATAGACCTAAATGTGTCTACTCTACTAGCACATCTGGAAAACGTATGGCAAAATGTTGACCTTTTTGTGAAATGTTGACCTTTTTTTTGGATTTCCTCCACCACCCCCTGTCATACCCATGGGAGGACGCCCGGGGGAAGGTAATTACATGGTTAGTAGGGGCTTGTCCCCTCCTACATTATACCTAATTTTGGGTAATACTCTAGCTCATCTGGAAAGAAAGTTATGGCAAAATGTCCCCTTTTTTGTAATTCAGACACCGCACACATCCAGACCATGTGCCATTTTAGTATGGTTTGGTATGTCAATGAAACTTTCCCCGTAGGGTTTTTGTGCTTTTTTTTTCTTGCATTTTTCATTTTCTGTCAGAAAATGAGGGGTGCAAATTTTCGACTGCTGCCCCCTTCGTAAGTGGGGGGGGGGGCTTTACTACAGGGAAAAGTTTAAGATAGAGTCAATTGTGGAATGTAACACTAACATGTCGCTCCTTATAGATTAGAAAAAGTATATATTAGGGTGGATTTGCCTAGGTCCCAATCTTTAGATAAAGCGCTATAGCCGCATAATAGTTCAAGGTCGCCTGGGGGTCAAAATTACCCAATGCTCAGATTATGTTGAAACTGGTGATAATGTGTTTGTAGTGTCTCACAGATCCAAAAATGTATTCTTTTACAGTGTGTGACATTTGGTTGGCTAATTACATAGCAAAATTTAGAAAGGGTCTACATGGTCTAACGGTGGTCACCAAAACTTTCCCTGAATTCGCATGGGATATCACCTAAACAGTTAAAATGCATTTGCTTCTGTTTTCAGTCATGACACAAGAACTCATTTGACAAACACTTTCAACATCGCGCCTTTACCACCAGGGTGACCTTTTAACCATATGGGGCTATACCGCTTTAACTAAAGGTTGCATCCTAGGTCAAATATTTTTTTCTAATCCTATGAGGAGACGAACCCGTTAGTGTAATTAAAACACAATTGGACTCGATTTTAAATTTTCCTGTACTAACCTTTCCCCCCCTTGCAGCCCCCATCATATTTTGACAGTTTAGGCCCTATTAAACCCAAACAGCAACAAAAATAATTTTTAGCAGGGGGGGGGGTGGGGGTGAACTCCTACGGGACAACAACCAAACCACACTATTTCATAGCCGGATTTTGCTGCGGCAATCCGTCCAAAAACACCACAACCCACAACTCACAAACGCGAAGTCTGATTTATTTTTTTCAGCTTCCGATAGCTGAGACCATCCCTTGATTACCCCCATTAACACGCGCATATTTTCTTTTTTGCTTGCCACCTGAACTCATGAACCACAATCCACAAGCTGTACACAAAAATATGAGTCACCATTGCCCGTTAATTAGCGACGCCTCTTCATTCCATCATCAGCACAGCTGTTTGACCCCATACAATTGTCTTTTTATTTTTTTTTTTTTTTTTAAGACAACAATTTTTTAAGCAGTGGCGACACAATTTTGAAAACTGATATAAGTAGGGACATGCAAGAGCTATCATCTCTGCAAAAATCAGACAAATCCATTGCGGGAATCTTGCCATATAGGCATACAAAGGTCACGATTTGTATGTTATAGCGCCCTCTATATGCCCATTGTCCATAGAAAGACGTGGAAAACTAGATTTGTAAGAAAAAATAGATTTGCCCGCAATGCAATTTCGTAAAATTTACACAGAATGTAGTTAGTAGACTATATATTTCAAATCAGTTGTCAAAAGTGTGTCGCCGGTAATAGTTTTTGTTTTATTCTGTTTTTGTCATAATAAATGAGACTTTCAAACAGCTGTGCATCGGAACCAGTTGCGATGAAGTTTGATCGTGCCACTCCAGAAACGGCCTCGTGCTTAGGGAGCGTTCATTATTTACGCCAGTGGAATGGAGGAATTCAACTTTTTTGCGAATTATTTAACATTCCCCGTCGATTCTGTTAAAAAAAAAAAATCGGATTTTCCCTATTTTATGAAATTTCTCCATTTAAAAAATTATGTTCCTCTCCTCTCCTTGATGAAAATTTACACCCCCCACCCCCGATCCCGCTCACAAAAAGGTACCGGATTCTCCTCTCAAATCCCACCAGGAATTAATGGCAAAATAAGCAGCGCTTTGAAATCATAGCAGCATCGAACAAAAGACAAGATTCCCTCTGCTACATCACAATGTAAAAAGCGAAATAAAAATAAGGTAGGTTCCACAATGTTTGAAGATCTGGAAGACACTGTTGCTATCTCGCCAAAAAAAATCACTTGCAGTGGAGCAGGTTCTTGCGACTGATTGGGATGAGTACGTAGGTCTTATCATGCATGGGCAGACTAGCACGAATTGCTCGCGTGATCACATACGGCTGAGGATGCATGCTCTTCAGGTCTGACGGGCACAAGCTGGAGTACACTTTGAAGAACACAGCAGCAGCTTACTGACGTCTATGATGTAGGGATGTGATATTTTAGTTCGTCTGGACTGCAGTCCATTCACTCTTTTACATTTAAAATGTAAAATGGATTGAAATACTTTGCTCTATAGATTGAGTCAAGTAGAGATCTAGTGAGCTGGTAGAAGCACTCAACCAGCATAATGAAGCACACTTTATGCTGCGTATCTGGGCCTTGTAAACTGTGGCTCTCCCGGTGTCATATTTTATAGCGTCCGATCGTTTTAGTGTCCGGCGGACGCTCAGGTTTAAATCGGTGTTTCATTGTCCTAGGACTCCTGGTTTTAAAATGGGCGTTCCAAAGGACTCTTGGTTATAGGTCGTTTTTTGTCCGCCGGACACTGCGGTTAAGTGCAGAAGTCTTTCGGACATTGAGTTAAATCGAGGGTCCGACGGACACTAAGTTTTATGTTCATTGTCCTAGGACCTCTGGTTTTAAATTGGGTCCCATAGGACCCCCCCCCCCCCTGTGTGTGATAAATTGTTTTTTGTCCGTCGCACACTAATGTTTAAGTATGAGTAAGAGTCCGACGGACACTAATTTCCACGTTTCATTGTCTAGGGCTCGCCTGGGGTTATAAGTTGATTTTGTCCTGCCAGACGCTAATGTTTTAAATCTGAGAGTCCGATGGGTACTAAGTTCTATTTTATTGTCCTAGGGCAACTTGTTTAAAATGAGGTGTCCCATAGGACTGTGTGTTATGGAGTAGGTTTGTCCGCCAGACACTAAAGGTTTAAATCCGAGAGTCTGTCGGACACTACTGTTAATCTGGGAGTCCGACGGATACCAATTTCTATGTTCTTGTCTTAGGATTCCTTGTTTTAAAATGGGGCGTCCTATAGAACTTTGTCTTGTAAACGATTTATTTGCCGTCGGACCACAAACGTATAAGGTGAGAGTCCGTTGGCCATCAAATTTTAATCTAAGGTCCCCTCGGACACAATGTTTTAATATGGAAGTCCGACGAAATGCCCAATTTCAATTTTTCGGTGTACGTGATGCAGTATTACTTTGGCAATTTTACATTTAATGTTGATTTTATACATTGGTCTAATTCATCATCATCATCTTCCGACTGCAGAGATGCGAGTTACAATCTTCTTCCAATTGCTGCGGTCCTATCTAAGGTTGTAATTTGGTCTGGTAGCTTCTGGTTGTCTATGAGAATCGATAATCACAAGCATTTTGTTCAGTTTATATATGACCATTGAAATGGCCCGACTTACAAAAAGGGGATATTGCCTACTATACCACCATCCTTGTATGACATCGGTAAAGTTGCAGCAAAATTTCAACGTCGCTAAGGACAACACCTTTAGACGGAGTGAATCATAACAAATGTATTTGGGTTTTTAATTGATGAAATATTACCTGGAAATGTCAGTCTCCTGGTCAGTCACATTGGTGTCCACGAGAATTAAACCCTTTTTTTTTTCCGAATCTTATTTGCATCATCTTATTTTACCGTACCGCCCAAATCATTAATAATAATATAATAATGTTTGTGATCTTTGACCTATGTGTGTGACCTTGACCGCAGATTTGTTCTGTTCTCAGGTCCAGCGTCCTTTTGACCAATTTGGGGTGGGCATATTGCATTTCTGCGCAAATTGACCTTTAGATGACATTTGACCTTTTGGGGTCACACTGAAACTCTGCAAACAAATGTCACACACCGTCCTCCCTAACCTTCATAGCCAATATCATCCCATTTTCAAAGCTAAACGAACCAATAAGCCCGACAGACGCGCAGACAGACAGATCTCTTTTTATTGTATGATATTACATTAACATTATATAGTGTTTTGACAGTTTGACATGTATTTTGGAAAAAGTGCCCAATTCCATAAAAAGCGACATTGAGATAAACACAAAAGGTTTTTTTTCATATAATGTACTTAAGTGCATGAAAATAAAAATGAAGACTGGCCCATATACTCAGGAAAAACGACACCATTTTACAGACGCATAGGTGAAAGTTTTCATTTTTGCCTTAATTATGAAGTGTTTAGGGCCGCTTTCACATTTTTGTTTGTTTCAAATGTTGGGGATAGCCTTATGAGACTGTTAATCGTGCAATAATTATTTTAAATATGTACATTCATGTGCAAGCTACTATGGAAAATATTCCATTTTATAGCCTTTTTGAGGATTTTGACGCCATTTTAAAACCAAAGGCCCAGCCCTAAACACGACACTTTGATAATTTCACACAGTGCAATATATTCCTTATGATTTCAATAAGAACTTGAAAATGAAAAACCTAGCAAACCTTCTGATGCAGCTTGTCAATATTTAACTTTACAAATTAAAAACATAATGGTGAAATCAAACAAATTTTAAAAAAATACACTTCTGCTGTGGCCAATAACACAAGATTTAGAAATAATTTGCAGTGCTGAATTAAATAAAAAAAAAGTTTACCTGCCAATCGGAGTTATTCAGTTTGTGGAGTGTTACATCCACATTTTGAAAATGGCAATCATTAAAAAGAATGGAATATTTGCATGAAAAATACGTCATCCAGATCGTTTACAATATTTTTGTATGATGGCCATTTTAATGGAATTTGAAACCTCAATTGAGCTTTGCAAGTAATGCTTTTGTCACTTGTCAAGAAAGCTATTTTGAAAGCCAATCTTTTTTTGAAAGGTTTAAAATCAATGCATTTCATAACGACACTTAATGATAAAAGTAATAATATAGCATTCGAAAACAGAATTTAAGAAACAATAAAGCTAATAAACACACAGAGGTGGGCAAAAAAAAAATCAAATTATTATAACAAATTTTGACAGAGCACGTTGAATGAAAGTATCGCATGATGGGTTTTCGACACCGTTTTAATCATACATAAATAACACCATACACAGCTATTCTACACAATACTTACTTTGTAGTCTGAATGCCTTACCGCTATACCACGCAGGACTGCTCGAATTCGTCTGCATTTTACTTCACTATATGCCTTCGCCTGGGATGTTTCTATATTTATTAAATATCTAAGGGCATCAGGACTTCATGTCACTTAATACAGATCCTAGGCCTGGGGACGCAAATTTCGTGATGTTTTAAATGAATCTGAGTGCCCCCAAAATAGATTGCCCGAGTCATACACATTATTTTGTTTAGATACAGTATAACTTCATCGATATCTCAGCAATAGTCCGCACGGGACAGCTAATATCAGAGATTGAGTGTCCATAGACACCATGTTCTAGTGAGTGAGTGTCCGACAGACAGTAGGTTACAAGATCGATGGTCCCACAACAGACAACGGGTTATAGAGAGCGACTGTCCGACGGATGGCCAGTTATAGAGAGCGCGTGTCCGACGGACAGCAGGTGTCAGAGACTGGGCGTCCGAATGACTCCCTGTCCTCTGAGACATGCAGTCCAAAACCGGACAAATTATAGGTATACCGCAGTTTCTTTACACCGTACCACCTGGATGGGTTGTCCAGTACCCTCCTTAAGCTCCCAAGTTCTGTCCTGGGTCGCTCTTAGAATTGCTTAAAGACACTATCAGTGATTCACCCGAAAGATTCAAAAATTTAAATTTGCAGTATAGTACTAAGATCGAAGGTTAACTCTGGTATAATTCTCATAAGTTAGTTTTCCAACGAAAAGTGCCAAAAAAGGAAGAAACGGCAGTCCTTCAATAGATTTGAACTCTCCATTGAATAACGTGTTGTAGTAAGTGTCTGCTTCTGGTCTTAAATCATTTGCAGGGTATGTTAGGGTACCCGTTACGTTACAGACATGCAAAAATCTGATTTTTGAGATTTTTTTCGATTTTTTGATTTAGCAAATCACTGATAGTTCCGTTAAGCTTCAGCACTGAATCAGATTCCGTTTTAGCTCCAGCTGGCCAGATGGCCCACTCCTGAAGTCACTCTTATCAATGTTGGTAAATACCCATTCATCCCTAGTGAAGAAACAGTGGTTTGCAGTGTTTTAACAATGACCTCAGATAACTTCTGCGTGACCCTTAATTGCTTTTAAAACCTATTCTACACACTGTACTTCCAAGTTCTGTCTTTCTGGTAGGACTTTGGTGGTAGGCCTCATTTAGGCCCTATAACACCGCAGGGATCACTCTGATTGACGAATACCAATCGACGTCTATGATAGAACTTGTCTCTTTTCACAGAATGGTTTTAAAAGATCCCTAGATGACCTTTGACCTCAAAATCCGGAACACTCCCATGCTTCCTTCAAGTTTCTTGAAAATCCATCAACCGGTGTTTAAAGCAATTGTGAAGATAACCAACACCATTACATAATCCTCCTACAGTGGTTTACTATGTAATTGGTGAACAGTAAATGCCTTGCGGTTCTTTTAATAAGTACACAACCTACGGAGGGAATACGGAGAGGACAGGATGTAAACAACAAGCTTCAATAAACCATACCTACGATTATCATATTATGTGTAGACACTGGGCACTTTAAAAATTGGGTCAGAAAATATATTCTTGCACAAGACGAGCTTTGCAAAATTCAAACCACAGACGTCTGGATTATTAACCTAATTCTCCATGGACGCTCAGTCACGGAAAATACCAAGTTCCTGTAGGGAATCAACGAGAACTGATTTCAGCTACATATGCTATCTATAAAGTCTTACCCAGTATACCGTATTAAAGCTAAACGGAGCTGGTGTTTTAAAATGATTCTTCCCCTCATTGGGGCTGTTGCTGTTTTGGTTCCGTTTCCCTTGCTTGGTTTGAAGTTTCTCAAAATACCATTAAACATACTTATTTTCAATAAAGCATTTATTCAAACCCATTTCGAAGATGTTAAAAGGATTACATAGCACTTCCAGGTTCACCACTACCGTTCAGCCTTAAGCATTATTTTTGGTTCAAGATTTCAGAGACATTCAGTGAATTTCACCTGATTTTCCAGCAAATATCTCCAGCTGGTTTACGGAAATATACGATATCGGAATATGTCCAGATTCCACTTATTTTTGACCAGTGCTTGGCATTGACAAAACAAAACAAATCGACTTCAGGTTTTGTTTTTCTAGAAGCATTTTCCTGTATTGATCCATGCACCCATTTCTATGAAATCGCTATCATGACGTTAACTCCTGCAATTTGATGAACAATCTCTTCCTAAAAGCCAACAGCCTTAAGACTCCTTTAAGCCAAGCCAAGACGTAGACTCCATATAACTCTCACAGACATCTTTCCCCTTTGAGCTTTCCCTAGCTTCTTAATATCGCGCCTTCATTTCACAGAACCAACACTTAACTTCGCTGACAATAATGCAGTCATTGCTCTTACTCTGCACTTTTTGGGCCTATATTTTCGACGAAGTCATCTCCGCTTAATTACACAACGCACCAAAATCCAGGTTTTGGCAATTTTTATTTACGTCACCGACACGTATCCCTTATGATAATACGCATGGTATCAGTTTACTTGTCTCGGCGAAGTAGGCATTATATTTCCGAACCTCCACTCCTCGCGTCTTACTGGACAGGGTTGCTTGGATTGACCATTTACTTGTAATACATTGCGCCCTCTAAAACGCTTTTGTTATGTTTATTACAGGATATATTTGAAGCTTTAAATGTCCACCTTGCTTTTAAGGATCTTCTTGCGTTTATACAACCATCGGGAAATCGCTCCACTTCAATTCAGTCCGTACCTTCCTTTGCTTTATAACCCAACTTTTCGGCATTCATGCTTTCGAAATAAGTTTTTCGTAAGAGCATTTTTAGTACCCAGCAATGCTGTTTTTACCAGTAGGGGTGGGCATATAGGACCCCCTTTTTTATCAAAACGTAGTAGATATGGCCATAATGGGCTGCTCAAAACATCTCAAGTATTTTGATGTCAAATGAATTTTCGAGGTATAGTTCCTTGATTTTAAAACTTTTCAATGTAGGTCAATCGGTATTTTTTTTGTTGCATTTTTGACATGACTTTGAAAAGCAATGTTCTTCTCAAGCTATTTTTGTCAGAAAAAAACAACCCACGGAGATACTTTTCATATGTCAAAAGAAATGTAATATAATAATACTATACATATTTATTAACTCGACTGATCAAATGATAAACACCAGGCACATTATCGTTGTGTTCATTATTAAAGAAATGAGCGATTTATTTTATCACTTTGATATTGCGCATAGTACATGTTATTAGACCAGGGACGTGGACCAAATAGACGCACTCTATAACTACAAATTCTGTAGTCCCCCTCTGGGGGCTAAGGGATAACCAAGTGTAAATTCATAATAAATTATGTACATCACATAACTGTCTGTTCCCGCACATAAAACTGGCACAGTTTATTAAAAATATATAAATGTCACCACACCTCAATTTCTTTTTCCCATATCAGGCCCAATGAGTATGTCTAAAGACATTCAGCTAACCATGAGCTAAAGATATCACAATGGGCCGGTATGTAGGGCCATTGTTATTTGTTATAGCCAGGTGTTTACCACCTCCACGATTCGGGTTGAGTGCCATATCCGTCCTTTCTCACAATAACTAACCAGTGTACATTATATAATAGGTCCCATTGACACTAAATTTTTTTCTTCTGAAAACGCGGAAATGATAGAAATGAAGTAGCAATAAGTTACGGGTTTGGTTTCTGCACAAAGGTGTTCAGGGGTCCAAAGCTTGCCCAGCAACATCTCTCATTTTGGTTCGATGTTTCTTCGTTTCTTCTACTTTCTTCCTTTCTAATAAATGATGAAAAATAAGGGCCAAGTTAATTGAACATGCACTATAGAAGCTCAATAATTTTACTTATCTGTGCAATGAGGTTAGTATTTGTCAATGAAAAGTACTCGTCTAAATTGGAGAGCGTACCAGCGACATACTCTTCAGTTGCGCGACAATATAACAATGGTCCAGCACTCCCAGATGGAGGGAATTGAGAGTGTTTTTCTCCTACACACCGCAGACCGGGCCGGTGATTGAATAGCTTTAACTCCATTGTTTTTGCTGAAGTCGATGTGTATCCACTAGTCACTGATCTTGGGGAACTAAATTGAATGACATTTTTAATTATTTTTTCAAGAAAATGTGGCCAGTTTTTAATTTGGTGACACAGATTATATATTTTAAAATAATTAAATCATGATTTACACGTGGTTTTTCCCCTAGCCCCCCGAGGAGACTACAAAACAACAGCAGGAAGGGCATGTCCCATCGACTATATTATCATGATTACGTTATACAATATGTTATACCGGAGGTTACGTTCTTAATCTATCTGTCTATGGGGTTTGTTTGTAGTTTCGTTGCCTGTACTGAGCAACACCACTTTGAAAAACCTAACTGCCTAATCCGTAATAGAGAAGAGCGCGTGTGTTGTCTAGCGAAAAGTGGCATGACTCGTGAATCATTAAACCGTAGAAAAATTCGTGGGTTCGAGCCCCACTAATGGTCAACGTGTTTGTTGTCCCTGGGCAAGACACTTAGTCTCAATTGCCCTCGGCCACCCAAGCGAAATCTGGTAGCTGCTATGGTGAATATTAAACGATCTAAGTGCTGTTAGGTTTGTGCGCTTGTAAAGGCATGTCTTCGAAGCCGCCACTAAATGAGGCAGAAATGATCGTGACGATTTCTTGAAGGGCGGCGTAATAATATTGTTAGGCGCTGTGTGCTTTGTAGAGTGCCACATATAAATGCTCCGTTAATTATTTATTATTATTATTAGTTATTAATGTTTCCACATTTCCAGTTACAAAACAATTCTATTAAAATTAATTAGTCACCGACTCAAGTCAATGCCTCAGATACCCGGTAATTGCTGTTCAAATTTCCTGCCCAGACCATGCAAGAAAAACATGCAAACCGATTATCCCCCCCTACCTGACCCCTTCAATCTAAACCTATGGTGATCAACAATGTGCAGTCATCAAGATTTTTCCGATTGACACAAGGAGGGAGGCCCTTGGGATAAACTCCCAGAGTGACGCAGCTTTCATACTGATGAAGTTTCCCAATTTCATTTAAAGTTTGAAGTTGATTATGTAACTGATCAAACATGACTGGTAATTTCAGTGATGCATCATTTTGAAGATGATTTTTTGATAGAATTTGGCTTAGTAGAAAATTTAAACATCACATTTCTCAAAAGCAGTAGTACAGCATGGTTAAAAAAAAAATTGGTCTTTACTATTTTCTTTTCTTTCAGTGCTGAGTTTACGTCCTCTATTTGTCAACTCCACCTCGATATATAGTATAGGTTTGCTCATTGTACAGGCCTTTATATACACCTGGCCACAAAAGTAACTTGGCATGTTTTTCGATGAGTACTGTGCCAAAGTCAGCCCATGGTGAAAGTTTCGAAATATACATTTTGTTTGCCTATTGTCTAGCTCTTTCATTTAATACGTGCCCTGGTAAAAAAGCGGGCAGAAATGGCTGAATATAACGCCCTAAAGAACGCAAACCCCCAAAACCAAAAGTTGCAGTTTTTGGGGATTTTTCAAATGGGCCAATTGGCTGTTTACTGTGACAAGAACACGCCGAACCACAATCAATATTGCAAATGCTTCTATCCTCGCTCATTCAGTCGGAAAACCTCTTTGTGTAAAATCAATACAACACGTTATTGCTTTGTACACACAGTGATCATTGAAAAATCCAAAAATTGCAACTTTTGGTTTGGGGGATTTGTGTCTTTTGGGCATTCTGTCTCAGCCATTTTTTGCACGCTTTTTTTTACAAGCGAAGTTTAAATGAAAGAACAAGACCTAGGCAACACACTGTATATTTTCGAAATTTCTTCTTCTTTCGAAATGGTCTGACTTTGGCATAGTACTGGATCGAAAAACCTGCCTGAGCTACTTTTTTGCCAGGTGATATACGGAATAAGCTACTACATTTATCTTGGCAATCATTTTGGGTCATGGTTCCTCAGGTGATCAAAAGCATGTTATGCTCTGAGATGAACACCAAAAGGATAGTCTTTAATGTATTGAATTTACATTCCCCACACTGCAACCAAGGCCATTCCGCCCGAAAGCACCCACTTCCTTAGACAAAAGATTGAGCTAGATTTTCCTAGTTTTTTAACTAGTTAGCAAGGTTCTTATTAGGGTTTTATGAATTTCAATTAGTTATCAACTCCGTAGTTGCATACTAGGGATTTTAGAATATTACCAGGCCTTAGTTGCCAGCTAAACTAGCAAGGTTTATGAATTTGGGCCCTGGATGTTTTGGATGAATAGGGAAACTTTAGCTCGCCAGCAAAGTTGTTATTTTTTCAACATAGACCACTCCCTTTTGCCACAAATGACTTTTCAGATTCTGTCTTTCTGTTCTTATCGTGTCCAAACACAGGTTGGTTCTCAAATATGATCCAGCCAGAGATGGTATAATGCCTGGCTGCTTCACCGAATTCCCCCGCAAGGTCCCCTTGTTGTGCATTTTTTGCTCCAGCAGTGGGAAGGCCAGGAGATGTTCCATTGTCCGTGGGGCTGTTCCACAACCACAGATTAGCCCACACTTCTTCAAGGAAACTTTAGATGGGCCAGTTCTGGTTCTCAATCTATTGAGTCATCGCCATTCAGAGGCAGCCCATGAGGATCTCAGCTCCAGGTGGGAGATGTCTCCACCAGGTTCAATACCGATAGATGTGTACTTGGTTGATGGCAGCTTTCTTTTCCAACAAGGGACTTCTCTTTACCTCCTTAGATACTGTTCAGAGGTTGGACTTTGCTTAAGGAACTCTTTCTGGATTTAAGCGGTTGGCAGCAGGTTATCGTGTCCGACCTAGGGTTCTTCACTTTTCAGATAAAGTGACACTTTGCAGTTTCATGGGTTTAAAGTCAACACTTATCAATTTACCACAACAATTTCATTACCTTTCGTTTTTTATTCAATTGCAGTCTGAAATAAATAACTTAAAACATTAACACAAGGCAAACACAAAGACAAATATGCACAACCAATTAGTTGTAGCTTACAAGTTACATTCATCAATATCAAATATATTCATTTTTCTTTGGCTATTGCACTTTTATGTTTATGACGAAAACACAATGTTTGAAATACCTGTTTCAAATCAAAATCGCTTAAATGAAGAAGCAATGAATGATGACTGTTTGCAGGGTGTAGAACCATACCAAGGTGAAGGTGTATGCACTGGTAGCAGGACTGATCTTGTTACTTACAAGGACGACTGAATGCTCAACGATAATTTACTGAAATTCTTCACCCACAGCCATAACAATGGTAAAGCAATTGGTGATGATTTCAACAATTACACTTTCTTTCATGAAAAAGTGCATATGCAAAGAGAAATGACTTACTTGATATGACTGAATGTTTCTTATCATTAATATTTTAATTTTATTTCAGACTGTAATGAATAACACTATGAGCTTAATAAAATCTCATTCCATGATGAGTTTATTAGCTTTCACTCACCAGTGTATTCAGCAAAGACACAACCCGTTTAAATGATTTATAATACCCAGAACTAATGGTCAGCTACTGTTAACATGTTCCATTGCCCATGCCAAAGCTACTGAACTGAGTCCTTTATTAGAGAGCAATTGCTTATCTCAAAGTGAAAGGAAAGGAATGAAAATATTGTTATAAATTGAAATGTTTGACGCTAGACTACCCTTGAAATATCTGCAAGTGCCACTATTCTAAAAAACCATTTTGGAAAAAGATGAGTGTGTTGATACCAAAAGGTTTTTTTAAAGCGACAACTGCTGACACTGCCCCCCTAAAATTAGAACCAAATCTTAGGGCCCCCCTCATAACACCCCTAGTTGCCAATAAAATGGGAACCACTGGTGTCGCTTCGCAACACTCAGTGGCCCCCACCTAATCTGCTGACAGGCCTTCTCCTTAAATCAGCAGGGGTGTCCGACCTGCGGCCCGGCGGCCATTTGCAGCCCGCCTAGAGCTCGCATGCGGCCCGCCGAGGTATTGGTCCCAGCAACAAATAAAATGCATAAATATCAGCAATAGATTTTTAAAAAGATGAATTACTTCAATTTCCTCAATCTGAAACCAAACTTTTTTGAACATTAATGTAAAAATTAGTCCAATTTCATCAGCCTGAAACCAAACTTTTCTAAACAATTGTTGGAAAATTAGTCTAATTTCTTTATAACGAAGCAAAATTTTCCAAACTTGTTCAAAAGGCTAATAGTTCTAAGAAAAATGTGGAAAAAAAATCTCTGTATAAATTATGGGTCCCCTTTTTCGGTAAAATTGGTATATGGGGTCTTATTCCATACTCTCATAGGCACGCCATGAACCAAACTTGAGCTCCCTCTGATTACTGGGAGTGGGCCCACAATAGTTGTGGTATTCAAACCAATGTGGAACCTGGCGTCAAAAAGGTTGGACACCCCTGCCTTAAATCCACCACTGTATCCAACCTTAATTGTTAGAGACCTGAAAATACATTCATTAGTAATAAACATTAAACATTCAAATATAAATATATGATATGAGTCAAATACCATATTTTTTGTAAAATACAACAGATTTAAAACTAATGTATGCAAAAAAATTATCTAAATAGTTTCATTGGCATGGAATCGCTCAGTCACACTACAAATAATGCATGGCTTGTGCACCATTCAATTACTAGCTCTACTATGCTAACATACATAAAATATAGATTAAAACATACATAAACTTTTATCATATAAAATAGTCGAATGTATACCATGAGGTCCCATCTAAGCACATGTATTTATTCATATTTGTTTAAATATCGAGTGCACCGACACAGTACCATCCTTTGATTACCAACTTCATCAAGCCTTCACTGCAAGCAAAGTGAGAAGGGGAAAAAGAAGGTGAAAAGACAAAAACAAACATCCTTGTCATAGGAAACAATTGCTAGGCTGAATAATTAGCCATCTTTATTAAAAGATCGACTTACTTTGCCTCTCTTACCTGATACTTCGACTGTACCATGAGATAAATAAATAAGGCTCTGGGCTATTTGCCGACTACACAATCAGCATGTCGACTGTATGTGCCCTTTCAATTGTCGAGATGAAACCCCAGTTGAGTATGCTATTTCAATTTTTAAGAGCTGAGAGAGTCATGTATGTTATCAATGCAAGTGGGTCATACCTATTTAAATACAAATTGATCAGGAAATGTCGCAACAATTTAAGCCTCGAATCCATACGTAGCCTTTTGTTAATTTTTGATAACAGGGATTATTTATATGAGCTTTTTTCCTATTGCATTTTCAATGTGATGGGGGCAGTATTTAAAACTTGGGCAAAAATTACCATCTCCAAATACACTTTAGTTACCTTCAGTTGATTGTCAAATAAAAAGGCACCAAAGGCTACATGCATGCCTTTTAAAATACTCTAAAAGCGAAATATTGGCATATGTGAGAGAATCAAGCCTTCATTATAAATGGTCTCACATCCTTGTGTCATCAGCTTTTAGTCAGTAACATGATTTCTAGTATGTTTCACTGAATTCACAAAAAAATCACAAATTCCCCTGGCTAAACTTTAAAAAGGCGATGGGGGTAAAAATTGCCCAAAGATTCTCAGAGAATAATAATGTTGCAATGGATGAATTTTTTAACTTGTCCCAAACTGTCAAAATAAACGTCAAAATCAGCCGGGCAACATGGGCCAGACATAATGGAAAATAGGAATGTGCCTCTGCAATCCTTGAGGTGAACAAAATGTGTTGGATCAATGAATATGTACCTAAGAGATATCAACATTTAGACTTACAGACATGGGTTTTAATTACGGCAAACAGCCAGAGAAGTGATAGTGATTAAAGGAGGCATCAAGGATGTTGGGGCTTGCTCTAGGGGTGTGGTGTTAAGTTGTGCAATGAGATTGGGGGTGAAATCAATATAGGGAGAAGCAATTAACAAATGGCATTGCCAACCTGTTAATCACATACAGGCCTTATAGACAGTTTAAATGTGTCTTGTAACACCACTGACTCTTACTACTCCATCAACCACTGACTCCACCACATGTCATCCAACCCATTGGATCCATGCCCATCAAATACCTGTCAAATTAGGCCAGGAAAGATAATAAATTTTTGGTGTAACCTGGAACTAATTGCTATCAAAGGTTTTTCTTCACAATGCATTTCTTTGAAGTATCCAAAATGGCATACTAAAATTCCGAGAAAATCCGGGTTGCAGAAATATGTCTAATTTGCATAAATTCAAAATGGCCGCCATTTCAAGGAATTTTGTCCATAACTTAAGATCCGAGGGTCGTAGAGATGTAATGTTGGTGTCTCTACCCATGTTTTGGGGGTCTACGAACTCAATAAGAATGTTAATAGTAATATGAGATGAGTGGTTTAAGCCAGGGGCGGCGCCAGGGGGTGCTGGGGGCGGCCGCCCCCTGAGATTTTCAAATTTAGAAAAAACAGGAGTTTTTGCGCAAAAATTAGGGGTTTTTAACCAAAATGAGTTCATTTTGTACTGTTTCGCCCCCTATGAGTTTTCGACCCTCCTATGATTTTACATGATTTTACCCTGGCGCCGCCCCTGGTTTAAGCCTTATTTGCATAAATCCAAAATGGCTGCCATTTTCTTGAATTTCTGGAAATGAGATATGTTGAAATTCCATTCTGGTGTCCATACTTAGGTTATCAAAGAACGCGATCATTATTAAGTTGCCATTTAAAGACACGAGACTCCAACTGATGAACGCTATCTATTTAAATATTTGTGGATTCAAAACTTCTTGATCAATTTATAAACAATACAAAAAGATAAAATCTTAAGATGTCTACACATAAAAATGACACAATCAGAAGAGTAAAAATTCATTTTGCAGGCTTTAATTGGTAGCTCAGTGGCCTCATTTACCAAAGTAAAGGAATTACTAAAATCTTTTTTGATCAGCTCGGAATGTGAACGGTCCTCCTTCCCTGTCTATAAGATCCAGACAAAGCGTTTTCATACGGTTAGGCCAAGAGACGTTGATTCTTTAGTTTCCTGTTGAAGCGCGTATCAGTTTGCTGCTGTTGCAATATTTCATTCATATTGTGGCAAAAATCATTTTTTTCTTAAACCTGATAATAAAGCCAAATTTTAGTTTTCCTTTCCCTCCTTGAAATATTCAAAGCATCCGCTTTCCTGTTTCATTTAAGCAGTTTCCATGGGTGGGGTGTCATAGTATGCCACAATAATGAATTTTCTCGTTTTTCTCCAATATTTGTCCCGCTTCTCATCAACTTTGTGCCAAAAATTTTAAACTTCGAAAGAAATCTCTCTGCAAATACCCCGTTTTGTTAATTAGGCTTCTTTAAACTTTGTTTATAATATAGAGCGTAGCAGTGTATTCAAACACACCTTTAATGTACTCAATGAATGATAGTAAACAATGAAAAAATTGATGATGAAATCAGAACACGCAATCACTAGTTACAAATCTCCAGACATAAACTTAGGGCGTTCCCACTATGAGGTTTGGTACCAGACGTGTACTACCGTGACTACACATCTAGCCCACTTCCTTGCCTAGTGGGAACGCGTTTTAAGTGTACTATCGTACCTACATCCGAGATCGTGTCCGAGACCGATCCTCAGGTGGTAGTCTCGGTACTAGAGTTGGACCAAATGCACAGTGGGAACGCGTTTTACATCGGAAGTGGGCCCGGCTCACATATCACCGGCGAAAACCACTGCCTTGGCTGGGAGTGTGATCAAGTTGCCCTGGGAGCAAGGCCGATAAATTATTCGCACAACAAAATCCGTATTTTTTCAAGCTTTGAATTCCCAAATATAACCCTGAAACATCTACACATTTCTTCCTGATTAGTTCTCTATTTGTATCATATATTTCATTAGTTTAAAACACTGATACTTGAGGAGAGCATCGTGAAACAAGCGGCTGACGGTCTGCCATAAAAGGCAGTAAACAAGGGTGAGATTTGCCTCCGGGTTTTTACGATGAATCCTGAAACTGGATACGGTCACAGCGCATGGGGGGCGGACGCCGATTTTCCTATCAAATGATCAGAAAATGATAGCCCAGGACGATGTTTATGTTGTCCGAGCAGTCAATGTGTTTGTTAACATCAATTTTCATCATAGAATCCTAGTGGGTTCTCATGTCAAGTATCAACAGGAGGAACAGAGTCAGATCAATGTTGTTTGCAAAAGGTAAACTAGGTGGACGGAATGTAAGGAACAACTCCGGGGAAGTGTGGGCCCCGACCACATCGGCGTTTGGCACGGGAATGGAGGTACTATGTATGGTGCAGTGAGAACACAAAAAATCAATGTGGCCGATCCCACTTTCCTGTGGAACTCAGAGACTAGGGTCGAGCACCTGTTATAGTGGGAACACTCCCTAAAATCAATTTCCATTGGCCTAATAATTTCTCTGCTAGCTGCTGCTCCAAATTATTCCCTCCAAGAGTTGTGCGACTGCTACCTTTCCCATTTTATTCAGAAAGTTTGAAGAAGCATGACTTTGTCTATCTTTACATGATATCATACCAGGAGTGATGAGTGGCCTAAGTTTATGATTATGGTTTAAAACACATAGCTTGTGAAGAATATTTAATTAATCACTTTGGGTCAATATTACTCTGTCATAATGAGACTGAATTCAGAAGGCAGTTTAACGGAAAGGGGACAACATTCTAGTTTGTCAAAATGCCAACATTAGTGAAATCTTATTGCTGGTTCTAAATTTTGAGCAAATTTGTCAAATGTGAGATTGTCAAATTTCCAAATGACATAGAGTGAGTTTTTTTTGTCTGTTTGTGAACTTTCAAAAACTTGTTTTCATCGCTCTTGGTAAAATAATCGGCAATACTAACAACGAGGTAATTTGTTAAGGTGACATATAATTTTTTGGCAAAGATGAAAATCGAAATGTTCCTATCCCAACATTGTTTGTTAAACACCCTTAACGGTTGCCACTGAGTCTACTTCTAAACTGACAATGTTTTCCCATTTTATGTACTATCCGCACCAACCGATAACTCGTCCCAACCTTATACGCCTCAACATTATTGTTAAAAACACTATCGGTACAGGTGAAAAAAGGAACAGAGAGAATCCCTAAGCTTAGGACCTTTAAAATGTTTATGTTTCCTGAATATGCCACTTAAGGAACTCAACCATATGCCCACCGAATTTTAAGCATACATCCGCAAACTATTTGTATTTTTTTAGTTTTGAAAATTAACCACATAGTTTTAAATTTTATTTAAAATGCTTTAGGGGAAATTGGACAAACCCTGTGGTTTATTTTACAAACTTGGTCTCATTCTTACGGTATGTTAATATGTCCATCAATTTTTAACCCTCATGTCTAACCAGGGTTTTTTCACCCTAGAGGTGAAAAGAAAAATGTGTGAATGTGTCGCAAATGATTTTAGGTAATCGTTTTTACAATTTGTGCACATTTTAGTGAAAAAAGTCGGACCCAACCACCTTAACCGGGAGAAGGGTAAGCCACAAAAGTTGAGGGGGATTGGTGAAGCTACTTTACAATGTAAATTGGTACACCATATATTTGCTATTAAAACAGATTTTTTCATGTTATTGAGCAAAAACTTAATTTTTACTCAAGTTAAATTTGTGGTTTTTCTTTCTTATTTGAGCCAAAAAAATAAAATTTCCCTAAACCTTTCTACACAAAACTGATTGCACAAAATTGTGCAAGGGTGCCGTGCATTGATGTCATAGAAGCAAGGTGCTGGGAATTACGTACTTATTGTGTTATCACTGGATAGAGAAGGCCTATAGCACAAACTCAAGTTCAAAGGGGGAGGGGGTGTCTGTACAAAAATAGCCTGATTGGGTTAAGAAATACCAATCATATGTTTGCTATGTAGATAAGAATTAAAGGGCCATTATCCCCAGGTTTTACCGGAAGTGGTCAAAATTTTGGTATCTGGAGAAAGATACATATTTTGCTCATTTAGCATGTGAATCTTAGGGCTAAAGGATGTCTGGTTTTGATGTTATAAGCAAAAATGTGTCACATTTTGATCGACCAATATTAATTTTACACATACCCTATTGGATTAAAAAATGACATTTTAACTCTCCCATCAAAATGGGTTGAAATATCGGTGCACAACTTTACAGATGGGGTTTGGGTGAAGGCCATTCTATCAAGATAAAAAACTTATATACTAAAATCGGGTCATCGCCCTCATATTTATTTTAAAGCACAAAGCCAAAGCAATCAATCAGGTCGACCTGTAGTTCAGTGTTTATGTTATTTTACCAATATTGTGCCATAATATTGACTAATTGCCACTAATCTTAGGATGTATCATTATCATTGTCACGACGATTACCTTTGGCTTTTCTTGTCTTAGAAATTGGTTTAGTCATAAGTCTACTTATTGAGTGCCTGTAACTATGTGTATAGACAACAAATATAAGACTTCTGTGTGCTCGGACAAAAGAGCCATCAAAATGGCAGCCATTTGGGGTTTATGAAATTTAAGCCAGAACCAAATGTCCTATGTTATTAGTAATGTCATAATTTGTTCACAGACTGAAACATGGGTATAGACACTGGAATTATTCCCCTACGAGTCTCTGACCCTCAAGATATTAAAAAAAATTCATCAAAAGGTGGCCATTTTGAATTTATGCAAATTAGCATATTTCTGCAACTCGGATTTCCTCGGACTTTAGTATATCATTGTAAAGGTACCCTAAGCAAATGATTGTGACAAAAAACCTTTGATAGCAATTGTTCCCGGTCAAACCTCAATTTCTTGGACTAAATACTGACTTTGCCCTTGTAAACCTGACTTTGTCCTGTCATCATCCTAGATGAATTGGCTCCACCAGAATCTATCGGAGTTTAATTAACAAGCATGGCAAGCGCGTGGCTGTCAGGTATTAATGTGAAGCACCTATGTCCAGCCAAAGAGAACCTGATGTTAAATGCTTTAAATCCAGAGAGAGGGAGTTTCTTAAGCAAAGCCTTAAATCACCCCCCCCCCCCCCCCTGTCTCTAAGGAATCAAGAGGTAGTAGCCTTGTGGAAAGAAAGACTTGTTAGTAACAAAGTATTAAAATCTTTTGGTAGTAATGAAATACTTTGATTTTCATTCTACTAATATGTTTACATGTAGTATGCATTTCATCTGCAAACACTTTATTACTGTAATAAAAATGTCAATGTATCATAAGATATCCACTGGTCAATAATGTGAGCATATTAACATTGATGATAACAGTGCAAAACTCAACCAGAAAAGTTTTAATGGAAAGATTTTAAGCAGAAACAATTTAAAAAACAGTTACACCGTACCAATAAAGACTGTATGGTTTGGCAGATACAGTAGTTCTTAAGAAGGGGGAACTATAAGAATCACACATCAAAAAATCTACATTGGCAAAGTGGACAGATACTCCTGTAAACAATGAGAAGAATACAGGTATTTAATAATGTAAGTCCCCTTTTTTCACACTGGATCTCATGATTTTTAATAACACTGGTGACAGCTCGACAGCTGCTTAATTTTGGTTTGATATCTCCCCTTTCCCCAAGATTAGGCTTACTGAACTGTTTTCAATTTTGATAAGGTGTGAGAGTCACAATGTATTTCCAAAAGGGAGTTCAATATGTCAATTAGTGGGAATTTTCTTATTGTGCTACAATTTATAATAAGCTCCATCTCTCCCACTTTCTCATACCAAATTTGGCTGCCAAATCTTTACACATGTACTTCTTATGAATAGTCTTCCTAAGAACATAAAGCTGAAACAAACTGCTTGTCTTGTGATTTCTTATTCTTCAAATTATTTTGGTTATCTTTCTGACAATACATAGTTGAGACATTTTTATAGTTTCTTATACAATCATCTCAAGGAAACAATATCTTAACATTGCGATTTTACTCTTGCTACAGTTAAAGTACTTGTAGAAACGTACCTACATGATCCAAAACACAAACTAAATTATTTCAATATTTTCATATATTTGTTGATCAATAACTGTGATCAAATCAAATTTAAACTGTCAATAATCCTTAACAAAAGCGTAATATGGTTTTCTACTCACATTACATTTCCTGTTTGAAATTTAGCTGGAGGTGAATTAATTCATCTAAAATTTGAAGTCCCATTGATTTCATTTATAGCAAGGAGGAATCCGCTTCTGAAACAAACCACCAATTAGTAAATGTCAATAACATATTCATTATATTTTTTGTTTATTAAGGGGTCAATCATTGCAAAATCTAAAATTTCCACGCCACTCTAGACCATGGTGTTATAAAGCACTTGAATTAAGCACCCGCTATATGTATTGTCTTCATCTGCAAAGGACTGCAGGGAACTTTCTAGATCACACAAGCCTGCATGCAGTTAAAAGTTGAGGAATCAAGATCACTGAAGTACTGGCGAGTTCGATATTTAATATGTTAAACAATGGTTTGCCAGAAATGAATGTTGAATATACAAGATTGCGGCTGCAGAGATGTTAATTAGTATAAAACATTTAATATGACTAATTTCTTCAACAAGAAACACCATCAGGCATTTTTTTTTAATTTAAAGAACATTTTTCGACGTGAAGCATCAAAAAACAAAAAAGGTATACACAAAAAATTACTGATAAAACAATTTAATAATGTACGAAAGTTGTGGGGAAGTTTTGTACCATAAATTTCAATGACTCGTCTTCCAGCACAGGGAAGAAAATGAATACTTTCCCTTTGTCACCTCATGCATCCACCTTACCACTTACCTACACAACACCACACCCCCTACATACCACTACCACACATTACACTTTTGACTTTGGTGAAATTGTTTGTGTACCTCTGTAAGTGCCATTTTGTAAGTACAAACCCATCTTTAGTGTCAAAACACCCATTTTGTGTGTCCTTTGTAATATCTGTCTGTGATTTACTTGTACAACTTAAAAAAAAAACACCAAAAAATGCCATCTACCTCCCTGCACTCCTATAAAAGGCCCTTGCTTTTGTGCCTAGAAACACCTAAGGAAAAAACCATAAGAGAATTATACACCAAACAAAGGACCACCAGTATTTTATATCTGTTAACAACAACAAAGACAAACACAAACATGTACCACAACAAGGAAAGAGATATTCTGACAGAAGAACCCTCGATTTTTTCCAGAATTTGCGACTTTGGTATTTACATGGAGTCTAAATCCGCCCTTATCTCTATGTTCAGTGAATCATAAAAGTCATATATTTTGGAAACATAATTGTTCCTTGCAAATTCCTCGTGATATTTTATTGGAAATAAACCAGTAATACAAGAAAACTGAGCAGTGCGCCCCGTTCTAATTACTTCATACTGAGAGAAATTATTTGTTGAATTTTCTCTCAATCAAACCCCAAGTTTTGCATAAAAGTTGGTTCATGAATTAAAATTTGTTCCCATGCATGCCCAATTGGTTTGATCCAATTGCAGGCAACGATTGTTCTTGTGCCATGTGAATATTTTTTTTTTAAAGAAGCAGATACATTGCATTATCAATCTGGCTGTTGCTGAAGTTTAATGAAAATTAAAAACTTACAGTCTCATTATTAGTCCACTTAATGCCATTTGTGCAAAAGTTTTTGACTGATCCCTTCATTCTTGAGGATGAAATTATACAATTTTCACATGGCGTGGGTAAGGAATAAGATTATCTTGAATACGTTCTTGAATATGTTGCCTTTATATCAGTGTTACTTTTAGTTTTCTTCAAATAGTGCGATCAAACATCACTATGAGCTAGTTAAAAATTTTTAATTCCCTTGGCACAGGTTAAGTAGCTTTCATTCACCAATGTATTTAGAAAAAAAATACAGCAAGTAAACTTGAGTATCCCCCTGGAAAGAGGCAGTCTGGTACATGACCTCAGATGACCTGTGACCGTGCTCCATGACCTTTGACATATCCAGCCATGTGAGGAACCCTATGCTTACTTAACCCCAAGTCTGGTTTTAAATCGGACTTAAACTTTTCAAAGGAGAAGGACGAAAAAAAAAACGAAAACCTAACCCAAACCTAGCAAACTGGAACACACAAATACACATACATAACACACACTACGGACATTCGCACCCTCGCAATATCCCCCCTGCTTTTAAGCACGGGGGGATAATACCACCCCTGTTTTGTTGGGACGGTATGACATATGATAAACCCAGATCACAAAGGTCAGTTCATGTCATCGTACGTACAAGTACACCCACTGAACTGTTGTCCTTGGTAGAGGAGTTTTGTACACTCATTAGTGCATGCACTCAGACAGCTATTGGAACCCTAACCACACCTCAATTTGTATACTCAGAGAAGAGACGACGCAGTAAGAACACTTCCAAAATGTACTAACTTTTCTGCAATTTTCTTCTACAATTCCTACTGTGTAGATGAGGAAAATGGGCAAAACAATACAGAGAGAGCATTTTCCTGCTATCATAAATTTTCAATTGTTAACACAATGATGAGAGCAATTGGGATTTTGCAACACATATCCTGCAGGGTTATCAAAGCAATCAATCACCATCATAACAATGAACAAGCTATGAACACATTGGGTTTGTTATAGTCAAATCATGCCGGCCCATTCTCTCCACTCTCTAATCATGCCTATATATTCACCATACAAGGTAGCCTAAGGGTTAAGGTGATCCTCATTGCTCGGACGGGCATATATTAACTATTAGACCAATGGAAAGGCTTTATTTTATCGCGATTTTATATGTAACGGGGTCATATTTAGGATACTCACGATTTGGTTACAAGAGCCCAAAGAACATCGTCTTTTCAGCAACACCACTTCATCACGAAAGTCAATATTATTTGAACTTGGGCGCTGTGAGGTTGTGACGTCACCATTGTGTAATCGTCTATGAGCTTCTATGCAGTAAACAAAAATCCCATTCACTTGTAGCGCTCGCTTTCGCGCTTTCGAAGACTTTACCATTGTTTCCCTCTAAATTTGCTCACTAAATCAGAATTATGAGCAATACAGATTACCACACAAATAATCTATTGTTGAAGTATCTGGTAGAATTTTGGACGGCTCTATCGCGTCGCGCGAGAAAGGCGGTTCAGTCGGCATTTAAACATAACTGAATTCCTGCTTCTCATCACAGTATTGCGTCAATTCGTTGGTTTAACAATTGTCGCTAGTTAATTAATTACCGCCATGTTACGCTCGAGGAGCCAAGACTTAACCGGAAACCCAATAGCACAGCCAAGTGATTTATTAAGAAAAGGTTCAATAACCATAATTGATTGACTGTTTCCCGGTCTGTTTCCCCCTGATAGCGCCTATACCTCATGCCAATTCATCGTTAGCAAAGAGCTGGGTAACGTAAATCATGGAAAGCCTGTCTTTATACGCAGCGGTATTTTGTTGACCACCACCCATGCTCCAAGGGCAGGTCTCCCTCACACCTCAAAAGGCAGCTATTTATTTTTCATGCTCCCGGAGCATGAGTGGTGGCCAAAATCTCACACTTTCGTGTAAACACAGCGGCCTCTGAGCTCTGCGCGCTACTCTCACGACTGCTCGTAAGCGATGAGAATTCAAGCGATTTTTTCACATTTCTGCACACTTATGAAGCCTTGATTCTAATTAACCAATCTACAGAGATCAAGGAACCTAGTCAAAACCAACATTTATCGCTATATTGCGAAATTCAAACAGAGAAGAGGACGATTTGGGGTTCCTTACATTGGGAAGATTCATTGCGCAACAAGACTTGTGCATCGCCTACGTCACCACACGAATTTGCCAGGTCAGAGAAGGAAGCTTATCGTCTTTTTGGGCGTGAAATCTGCAACGAAATATAGGGTTGGTTTGTGGTCTATAGCGGCTATATTATACGATTATTAGTTGTTTTTGAAACAGAGTATTTTGGCATCCTGAAGGCATAAGCTTTCCATTGGTATATAGCTTAATATATGCCGTCCGAACAAACGTGCAATTCCACAAAGCCGTCCTGATTACATTGATTGGTTGGAAGTGTTTCACTGTAAGGAATTTTAGGATTTGTATTGTAAAAGATTTGGTCCACTCTCCAGAACAAAATGCATATGATATGACAAAATCAGGATGAAACAATATCAATATTGATACAATGATCTTGACACCTCATTTGGATTATTAATTGCACATGCTCAACCCGTAAAAAAATTAGAAAATTTCATTGCGGGCAAACAGATTTTTCATTTAAATATTTGGTTTCACATAACTTAACATAAAATCATGACCCAGACATGGCAGGCCAAACCTATTCAATACAGCAACTCACCCCCAATGAAAAATCAAAATATATTACAAACAAAGATGCCACTACAAACCATTTGTCATGTTGTTATCATGTAAATTTAGAAAGTTGATCTTTCATTGAAGTTGGTTTGTCAGCACAAATGGTTTTTGGAGTAGACACTATCAGCATCTGAACATTGCTTGAATAAAATGCATGTCCTAATTTGGGAGTTCTTGGGGTCAACTGCCCTGTAAGGGATTTTTCTACTTTACAAGGGGATAGCTCTTGCTGCCCCTCCTTAAAGTCTGACTCATAGATTTTCGAAAAAAAAAAAAATTTAATTATTTTTTGTGTGTAATAATGAAAAGAAGTCAACTAGATAAAGAATAGTAACCTAAAAATGCACATTCCCAATTTGAGATGAATCGATTTTTTCCGTTTTGATGCAAGTAAACATTTATTGTAGTATTACGATCCCATAGGATATGTGTATTAAAAAATTCCGGATTCGTAATTTAAAAAAAACAAGTTAGGATTTTTCTATATGAATGAATTCGATTTAAGCTTACAATTTCCCACTTGATTAGTATATGGCCAAGCATTATGTACATGCAACAAACACATTTCCTTTGGAAATTGAGGGCGCTCGCCTCAGGAAATCTCTGATCGGCCTTTAATGAGTTGTCAAAATTGTGTACCAATGCCCCTAATTATTCCATAATTATTAGAGTCAATTTCTGCCTTCTGCCCCCCCCTGATAAACCACTTTCTAAATGTGTCTTTCCTCTAACTTGTATGCAAGAAAACCTCAACACGTTATAATTTCCTGAAATAATGTAACACTCTTAAGGTTTCATTTTACGTTTCATTACCGAATATTGTCTCCTCCAAGGGTTGGTTTTCACAAATATGTCCTCTCTTCAGATAAGATTCCATAAGCCTCGGAAACAACTTATTTTATTTATATGTTTCCTGGATATCAATCGCCTCAACCAATGTAAAATTTTACAATACTGAATCAAATATTAAAATAAGTATCATGTATAGCTAGTTAAACACACTCAATATACCAGTATGGAATTGTATTTGGATTTGTGGTCATGTTTTGTAATATCCCACCATAGGACAATTTCGGGAAAAAATCAAAAGTTTTGATCAATCTTTTTTATTATAGAAGATGCATGTTTTTAAGATACGAGATACAAGGGATTTCCCCTACATGCAGACAAACCGTTAATATTGCTACAGGACTATTTTGATCAATTACAGACCTCTTGAATTCCTCTATTCAGAACTCATCTGCAACACTCTATCTATTATCCATAAGTATACATTCAAGTAACTGGGTGAACTAACAACCTTAATCGTTCTGCAAGACTCATCCATTATACATGTCCCAGAAGGATGGTGTGATGTGTTATCGTCGGGGGTGCTTTTAGTAGGAAGTCAACATCAATTACGGAATTCCTAAGGACACAAATGACACTCCCCGCTCAAAGTATTCCGTCAAATTCAGCAAGTGATACTTGAAAAACTCACAACATGGAGGAGAACAACAAAATTGGTCACAACACAATGCAAAGTCTGTGGCGTGTTGCATGGAATGTCAACACAAAACCAGCTGAAAGTAGAACTGATAGTCAGGTTTTCCTCAATTCTGCGGTGTAGAAGTGGTTACCAGCAGTTCAGTAAGTAGTCGGGTGCACATTATTCTAATACTTATTCTGCTATTCTTGCCTCAAACAGCAATTCTTAAGATGCCACTGCACAACACATACACCTATCTGCTTGGATGTCCAAAGTGCTCCTTAAGAAATCAAAAATCACTTAAAAAAGTAATTGAAAACCAAATCATTTGGGTTCATAAGAAAGAGCAATTAAGCACTTCATTCCACCATTGATCTGGACAAATGAGTATTAGCTTCATTTGTTATTTAGTGGTCAAGCCATTTTTTTAATTAAATCTGGCTCTACAATTTCTTATAAGGGATGAAACCTTGTATTCAAATTGACATATGGTGTTTACAAGAAAACGCGTAAAAAAAGGGTCCCTTTTACCAACCAGTATCATTATATTGATTAGGGTGTCAAAATAGCAAAATCATGTGGCAAAAAGGTTGTTTTTCTTCCCTCGAAATTTGATGTACGTGCTTAGGGTATTCAAATACTCAATTATAAGGAGAAAAATAGTTGTAAGCAAATCAAGATATACAGGGGGGTAACATACTAGCTTATATTAACGACACACTGCCTTGCTTACTTGTTTTGGAAGACAAAATATTGTTTTATGGGTATGTTTTTAGTCAGAGGAAATACTTGTTTAGGGTGCATTTTCTAAGTCCCTGTTCATGCATCAACATCCACTTTTGATCTTAAATCTATAACCCTGGTTTTGTGCCTCATCGTGGCCATATGGCCATGAAATTTCAAGCAGGGTGAGTAGAGTAGGCTTAAATGAGTAAACACAGGAAATGTTCCCCTTACGAGCAGTGGCTTTTCAATTTTAATTCTGTTTTCAGTATGTATTCCACTATGTAAATTGGAGATGCATTCTGAAAATGTGTTTGTGTTACTAATGTGAATCATATAGCATGAATACTTCCGAAACATGCGGTTGTCTTTATTCTCCTCCTCTAAAAAATAACCTTGTGCGGATTTCCAACTGAAAATGGTTAAGTAATTCGATGTTCCCACATTATCCAACTCTTTTTCATTGATGAAAAATAACTCAATACACCTTTTTTGGGCATCATTGGAATCATCACATTATGTGGTTGGGTAATTAACCCAAAGACAGTCAAATATGCGGCCTCAAATCAAAATGTATTCCCACACTGACTAAAATACTGCATATGCCGTAATAAAGTGGGGGTCCAAGGTGTAACGTCAGTCATTTTAGAGAAAGTGGTTGATTTCTCTAAAAAAAAAAAAAATTGTCTAGCCTTTTAGTGCATTTTTTTACTAGGTAAAATATCAATGGTTGTTTATTGAATTTTATTTGATACATGAATCTTTGTAAAACTCTATCTAAGATTCCAAATGTTTCCCAATTGAGTGAAATCTGGTTTTGATAATTCCAGGATTTGGGGTATAATGGGGTTGTGTAGAGTTTAAAGGTGAGGCTTTTAATGCATGGCCACTTATAAATGCAGACCATAGTTACATTTTAACAGGCTCTGTTAACCTTTAAAAAATCATAAACAAAATAATCATTTATGGTAAAAACAAGACAAAAATGTTTAATAAATCTTTTTTTTCGTGATCTTAGCTCATAAACAGAGATTAAAAGATTAATTGTGACTTTAATGTTTTTCCTCCAATTATTGCAATTTGATGTTTTCATCATGATTTTTTAAAAAAAATTTTATTGAAAATATGCAAATGAAGATAATTAATATTCCTAACCTATACACGGCACATTATCGTTTGTGTGGTTTGCGTGCTGTAGACAGCATGGTGCAGCGCCACGGTGGAGACCTGGTGCGACCGCACACGACGCCTGAGAATTCCAAACATGCAGAAAAACAGCATTGTTTAGGCATAAATTCTTGCATTCAACAATTTTTTTTACTTACAGTTATATGTAGTTGTTCGGCCCTCCTAAGATTTTACACAGTGCCTCCCCTGTTATAAGGAGGCGGCCATTAGCTTGTGTATGCTCCTGTTTTTGTATAAATGCTTTGAGAAGTTGTGCAATACAAATTCTGCAAAGAGATCATGTTGACTTGATCCAAAATGTATTGCTTAAGCTTGTACTGTTGCAGAGGGCAAGCCATAACTAGTAACTGTGCAGCACATCACTGAGCATCAGAACCTCTGGTTTTCGCCACTCTTCATTTGAGACCATGTTAAATATGACACTCTTTTACCTATCACCCATAACCATATGTCACAGAGTTGAGCTGAATTGAGGCCTCAAAAAATGGGGTCTCCTAACTATGTTTCCAGAAAATTTCACAAAAAATAGCTGCATTTCCATCCCTCAATTTCCAGCTACTTTTTGCGGAAGTTTTAAAGAAAATTATAGTTGAATATGGCTTTGGACATGAAAAGTAGTGTCTCTGGAACTCGAAATGGCCTAAAACAATGGGAGTCACTTTGAACTGAGCAATACGAGCCTGGGACAATGAGGGTCATTAAGTATGCGGCAACCAATTACCATAACTTCCTCCAAATCGTGAGAACCCCGGCTGTCGAAATGAGGGAATCTGGAAGCGAATGGTAAAAAAAAAAAGTATAGTGTTGTGCCCACTATAAAGATTGTACATGTAAATGTTTGCTGGTCATACCCACACCATCTCAAAACCCCAATGTCGTTGGTGGATGGGTGAACATTTTGTCATATTTTTTTTTGTACCAGACAAGCTGTCTTTTTACCATAATTAACATGTTAAGATTTCCAATTCACACCAACGCGAGCACACCATTACGAACACGAAGGGCATCTAGCACTGGGCAAGTCCCATGCCACAATAGGACCTCATTACCACCAAAATTTCATAGTGCCGTTGATACAACAAGATAGATTATTCGTTTAATCTTTTTAGAGTGCATGTCCATATCACTTGCGAGGGTGAGACTATACATCAACCAAATTAGTGTAGTAGATTTTGGTTGCATTATTAATTAGTTTTACTTCTTGAAAGTCAAGTAATGGTGCTGTAATATTTGGACAAATTCATCACAAAAAGTATGAAAAAGTAAGAAATATGAATGTGTCATGCTTTTGCTCAAGAGATTCTCATTCGAGGTTGACAATCAGATAACCTTAGTTACACTCAAAATACTGGCTTTTGAAGACATGTGATGTTTAAATGACTTTTTCTACTAAGCAAATCTATGCAAATACTCAAAAAATATATAAACATCTCATAAAAAGCTCAATATATGTTACTGTAAAAAGGGTCAACCGAAATGACTTTTTCCTTCCGATAGGGACCGATACCAGCGATGCCGTCAAATCATTTTACTGATATCGAGGATATTCCGATCCGATCCGATATTTTTTAATTATTTTAAGCCATTATAAAAATCACTTCCAGAACATGTGCCGTTAAGCGCCCCTTTTAAGACAACAAGTATTAGTGCTTCTCCTACTTGCCATAGTACTCTTGAATTTTTGTATGTTCCGCCGAAAAATGGTTGATATTTTTGGCTATAATGTCCTTTCAATTGTCTTAAAATTCTTACACTGGCAAAGGCTTGTACTGGAAGGCGGAACTACTTCATTAAGGCCCGACATTGTGCGTTGAGATGATCCGGTCCTTCTATAGACAGAGAATGTGTTACCCGAAAACGATATCCTAATTCGTCAGGCGGAACATGCCGAGATTCACCTTGCTGTCAGGGCATGCGCAATGGAGAACCACGTGGACGAAAAATCAAAGCCTCTCAGAGGGGGGGAAAAGGGGGGGGGGGGGGGCGTCCATGCGTCCGTTATATTTTAATTGTTGCCACAATATACAACTCAATTTAGTCTCTCCCCGCTTCTCATTCCCGGCTCATGTAGGTGATAAAAAAGAGAGTACTTTGTGTTGTAATCGTCAATTTAAAATCTGCCGGGACAATAAAATTGCCAAATTTAATAAAAAAAGTACGTCGTATAACTGTGTTTCAAGTTTTGTTATTTGTGTTTCCTTTTTCTTGTGGTTGTTGTGTGTTTGTTGTTTTTTTTGTAATCACTAAACTCTTTTTGTGGACTCGGAAGATGAGTAGAACTATTAAGAAAACATGGTCAAATTTGTGTGTGAAATGTGTTTGTAATCAACTTGATATTACAGTGCGTGGTATGCAAGTGTGTTTAGATGAAGCCAAACTTATTGAAAATATCGCCCGCGGTAGCTCCCGCGCAAGCACAGGTGGGGGTAGAGGGGAGTGAATAACACCATGAAAAGGCCACGTTACAGAGATAAGGGCAAGAGCTTACGAGTATTGAATGACAAGGAGCAATGCAGTGTAGGATCGTATGAATTGACACGAGTGTGGGGGGCATACAGTATTGCGTATGAAGGGGGAGTCTAGTAGCCGGTAAAAATTACGCTTTCTCTTTTTTGTTCTGAATCAAAACACATTGTTTTTTTTTTTTTTTTTTTTTTTTTTTTTTTTTTTTTTTTTAAAAAAGAAATTGTTTTGTAGGACGACATTGGTGCATTTATGTCAAGAACCCAAATCTCGGCCTTCCAAAGTTTGCATCTGGGACTGACTTCTCAGTAAACCCCTGCAGATATACCAAAGGCAATCTGCACTTTGTACACCAGCGTATCCCGAGTTGGGTAAGACATCCGGGACTTTTCTCCTCCAACAAACTAAAAACTCATCTCCAACATCCCACCAAGGGAATCCGTGAATAACCTGTCCCGCCGACCACGTTCCTAACGGCAAAATGGAAGAACTGAGCGCCAAATCGAATCTTGAACATCCTCGACGGTCCTTTGCCAAGCGAGTCCACCAAGGTACCATTGCCCAAGCGGTTCGACAAGCTCATACAGTTGGTCAGATGATCCTACGACAACTTGAATGCGGATAAACTTGTCGGTGAAATGCGAAAAGTGGGTGAAAAATGTGGATCTGGCGCGGCCTTTGAGCATCACCACTGACGTTGGTTTTCATCCGGGTTTAGTCGTTGTCGAAGCTTGAACCACGGTACGACGTTTTGCGTCGGTTACTCACGTTCGCCGTCCATCATCCCTTGTGATTTCCAGCAAGTTAAAGACACGCGTTATTGTCCTCTGGTCAATGGCCGTAGCATATTGAGGCTTTATCAACGGACATCTGTCAAATTGGTCCCATTCCTTGATGTTTTTAACTGGCACTGGATCTCAGCAGATCTATTCTAGAGTGAAAGCAATTCTCACGCAACAGTTTTGTGGATCTCAACGGGAGACTCTATAAACAAAGAATTGATGAGATGTATGCAGAGTTGGCAGCATAGAGAAAAGCCAAAGTTCAACATCTGTTCGTCAAACTAGATCGCAGGAAAAAAACCAAAAAGACGGGGTCCCCAATGTTGTCAAGCGTGATAGCTAAGGCATAGGGTGAGCGCTAAAAAAATGGTGGCATCGGAGGCTTTGGATCATGAAAGATAAAATCAACAACCTACGCGGGGTCATGCTGAATTATTGAAGATCGCTATTTGTCCCAGCGCGCGTTGCTTGAAATGTTGTTCCGTTTCGACGTCGCAGATTTGTCCTCTCACTTTAAAGCATTCTACTCTCTCGCGATTCAGCCGTCTAGAACTAAAAAAGGCAATAGGACAAATAACTTACCAGACAACAGGCTTGTTAACAGATGTAACTACGAATAATGACGAAAGTAAAGAGCTCAACTTGTTATATGCTGAGACGACTTCTGGAACGAAGAGGATGCTTCTGTTACAATTACCGAAGTCAATAGGTGAGCTACGGTATTGCAATCCCATCCCGGTGCCCCAACCATGTAGAATATCATTTGGTGCAAGCAGAGGGTTAAGTATCCTAGACGGGTCGACAAGCGTCTAACTGAAAAGAAAAACCAAGTGGGGGAAAAGAGGGGAAGGGGGGGCGACAAGAGAGCTAATGTGTGAACTCATGTGACGAGATGAGGCGGCATTAAGAGGTAAAAAGAAAAAAGGGCAGAGGCAGAATGAAAAAGGTGTCACAATGGAAAAGGGAAAAGGGAGTAAGGAGCCTGGGACACAGTTCATACAGGGCAAGAAGTAGGCTATCTTGCTAGTAAAAAGGGGTCGTGAGATAAAGCAATAAGCAGGTGGGCGTGTGAATAATTGGTCAGTAGGATTCGGAACCACAATTCCAGAAATGCAGTCTTCAATGAAAGAGGAGTTTCAAGAACGATAACAACCCGAGGCATGGTTCTTGCTAACTTGTAATTGGAACACCCGCTATACAAAGCCCCTTCTTCAGCAATGAAACAACAAAGGGAAAATATCGAGGAAATGTGTTTGTGCGGCAGAACGCGACCTTGGTCCAGCCGGAGATAACTTTCAGTTGCAACTGACAAGCTATTGTAATCTTGATAAAGCAACCGTCTGGATGAAAAAATCTGATGAGTTTGCGGAGATTCTCAACGAGCGAGGTGGTGCACTCCCGATGCTGCAATACAATAACCAAAACAGACTGGTGGAGTTGGGAGCGAAGATTTGATAAACACAAGAAAGACAGCAACACACTTCAAATAAATGGCAACAGGGTGAATGCAGCGCTGCGAAGGATATCCAGCAACAAAAGCAGCAAGGTACCGCTAGAAAAATTGTGTTGGAAGTTGAATGCTAGGAAATAGCGTCGGAAACTAGCTAAATTAGGTGCAAGGAGTATACTGATCCAAGCGCCACCGCAGAACAAGTCAACAGATGGGAGTGGGATTTACAAAACAAAAACAAAAGGATCCATCAAGATAGAACGTTTTAAGCGAAGTGCAGGGAGAATCTAGGGGCGATGGGGCAACAGCGGAGGTCTCTCGAGCCCGAATCAGGATGAAATGGCCATCTTAAACAAACTCATCCAGGAGTAAGTCTTCCCATTTTGAATTTGATACTAACTCCACATCTGCAGAGACCACCCTTACCACCCATACGCAAGGAGGAGTTTGAATTTCGTTTCCATTTTAACTAGACTTTTACATTCTTTAGTGTTGAACTATCGAGGTAAAGCAAAACTTCTATACTGGGGCGGAACGCTACTTCAGTATAGACAGGTATACACGACGCCGGGCGAGTAGGAGAGGGAGGACGGGGGTGCTGCCGCTTATACGCTACGTTCTGCAGGCACGCTTCAATGTTTTATATCTTACTCACTATTTTTTGCTAGAGTGGAACCTTTGTGTCCAGGCCTGCGTATAAATTCGCCTTGCAAATATCCAATTTTTAAATTAAATATGTTATGTAAGCATAAACACTTTAATATAGATGTCCATCTCAGAAATGGTTGGTAGCCATGTAGATTTAATAATACTCGTCTCATAAATTTTTCTTGCTATTTAATTGTGCTGCAAAAAAGACTCCGAGGAACCGCGTGTGTTGGTTTCATTCAAAGTTTTATGGAAGCACATACACAGTCAAACGCAGTGGGGACCGGTGTCATGACGCTACACACAAAATAAAGGAAAAAAGGGGGGGGAGGGACAAGGAAACTCGGGGGAAGGGAAAAAAAAGGTTAAAAAACAGAGGAAATTGTAATATTGTTATTATAGTGCCGATGGTGCTTAAACACAAAATAGCTGGACATCATGACATACTGGCCCGCATGTAACAAAGCTTATCCATTTATTCTCTTGTTCTACCCCTCCAAGATCGCAATGATGTCATGAGGACTTTACGCAGCTTTGTGTGCGTCTGCGTGTAAAAATGCCAGAGGAGTGGACCATCAAATCATCTCGCTGCCGTCTCGCGCCAAGGCTTTTACCTTCCTCGCTTAACATATGGTAAATGGAAGTATGACATCGGCGGCCAGTGGGTGGTGCATTCGTCGAGGTTGTGGCGCTTGTATTCATTTTATCTTCCTCAATGCCTTATATTTATTCCGGTTGTATAGGTACCTTTTATTTCGGACATTTACACGCATTTTATATGCCTTTAACTAGTTATCTGCATAGCGGCGATAGCGTTCTGCTGTTCATGACAAAGAAAATTTAGGAGCCATTATCTGTAGAACATTCAGATTACCGCCAATTCGTAATTGGTATACAAGGGTGGCTTATTTTGGCAGAAAGTAATTAACATTCAAGGGAAAAGAGTTGTTTGAAAAAGTGGTTTGTTTGCCTTGCCCAGGTTTGATGACTGGAAGGCTTTCAAGTTATTAGAGCTTCAATAACAAGACAACTGTATGTTGCGACGGTTGTGGCACATTAAGAAACAACAAATTACAATATAGAATTATACTGTCTTATTTGAAAGAGACCACCATTATGGATGTTAAAAAAGACACACCATCGTTGAATTGTTGAGTACTTTTTAAACGCAGTTTCTGTAACTTTTAACTTTCATGAGTGATGAGTAGATTGATGAAATAATAAAGTTAGATTTGAAAAATAGCCACGTCATAAAATTAAAAATATTCTTGTACAGGTTAAAACACTTAGGCGCTTCTAAGGGAGCCTTCCTTTTCGTGGATAGCTGTTGAGTTGAACCCAGTGTGGGTTTTGGCATGACTAAAATCATATGGATTGGGATTGCCAATTAGTAACATTGCATTTTGGATATTTCACAAATTAAGTTCAGAGATAAAAACATAGATAAAACAAAACCTGAAGTAAGGTAAAAATAGGTTTCATACCAACAGAAATGTTTTAAACTTTCATTGGTCAAATCAGGAATAAGTGGAAGCACATGTCGTGAATTAATGTTTTAATATGGTACAAGGGATGCCCTCTTAAAACTAACAAAAATAGTATTGAAGAAAATTAAGGCGTTGACTTTCTGGAATTTTAAAATCAGAACAAATCCAAATCACAATCACAATACGCCCTTTCTTCATCGAACTCTCTCGGTTTCCTCCGGGTTCCTGCCTTTTTTTCTCCCCTTAACATTTAATCAAATATATTATTTAATATACTATTATGTATAATCTCACTCCAACTTGGTCTCCGAAATAGTCCCCCATTTTGATACTTAAAATGTTGGATTTTTTACCTCGGAGTTTACTATTGCTTTCTTGCGAGCAAAACCCGTTCAAAAACTCATCCCAAAATTTCTCAGCATCGTCAGTATTCAATATAGTTACTTTGAACTGTCGCCGCTACACATACAACGATGTGTGAACTGGTATCTCTTGATGCATGGAGCTCCTGACGGAGTTGCTGCAAGTTAAGGAATTTGTTCAAAATAACAAGTGTGTTACACAACAACAAAATGGATTTTCGAAAGAGCGCCCATGGTAAGCCAATATCCGAAACAGACCACCCGCCTCAAAATTGTGATAATATTCAAAGAAAATCTTGACCTTAAAAATAAACCTTAAGTCTTGACACCCTGTCTATCTCTTAGAATTCGTGTAGATGTTATAATGGGTACTGAAATGCGTGAGTTTGGAGAGTTTGGCTAGAAAATGTAAACCCAGAAAAAGCGTATTAAATTGGACCAATTTCAGCATGAAAAAGGTGTTTTCTCCTCTCTTTCTTTTTTTCACTGGATATCGTTACACGTTATCTGGCACGGAGTCCTTTTTTTTTTTTGCCGATCCGATATTTTGGCCGACTATGGAAATCTCGGAGCCCGATACGATATCCGATACGATAATCGGCGATACGAGTTATCGTTGATCTTTATATGGTACTACATAAGCAAACATTATATATACTTTAGTAAACAAAGAACAATGGTTTAATTATGACCAGTCCGATTCAGAATCTATCTTTATATTTCTTTTAAGTTCTGCGAGTTACAACATCCTTCTGACGGAAACGTGAAAAAAAACGTAATGACGTGAGTTACTTCTTCAATCATGCCTATGATGACACATTATTTCAATCAATGTTTAAGCATGCCATCCCTTTGGAATGTTTTAAAGAAATAAGAATGATAAATATAAGTGGGATAGGGAGCAATTTGGCAATTGTGCAAGCTATGAAGCCTCGACTCATTGTTTGGCCAAATACATTTACCATCAGAAGGGGTCGTAAGTCAGAGTTAAGGCTTTCTGTTAGTAAACAAAAGTGTGCAACATGGGAGGATGTGGTGATGAAGTGTTATTTGATTTATAGCCAAAAGGAAGTAGACTTGAGTTACGGCTTCATGGTTTGCAGAATCTGTAGGTGTTACCGATTTTTTTGTTACCAAAACCTCAAAATCACCAAAAAGTGAGTTACTCCTTCTGTTTGTCAACCCGCGAATTAATGTCTAATTTTAAGTGACAACAACAAATGAAACAAGATTAACTTTAATACAAAAGAGTTTGCATATAAACACTTTGATAGGCCGCTTATATCCCAATTTAATTCTCGCTTTTATTTTCCATGCACTCTTGTAGCCGTCCGTAACTTTTTAACAATTTTGCAATGACAGAATGAACACTTCAGGAGGATTTGAATAATTTCATTGCCGCGTACATAGGGACAATCATATGCAATAAAAAAATAAAGTTTTGATAATTAATAGTGCTATACGAGCATCCGAAAGTGTGTAACGTCCGTAACATTAGGCTGTTACGGACATAGAACAACTAAAGAAATTTGATGCATTTATCAAGTTGATGATGAAAACAATTCTTGCTATTATTTATTTATGGCTTTATCAAATTCAAAGAATCTGCAGTGATCAATTTTACTTCTTTCTTGCCTTCCAAATTTACTCAAAAATGGTAAATTTTGAATAATAATAGTAACAAATATACCAATGAGGTGTAAAATCCGTAACGTTAAATTTTAATTTTAATTCAAGAGGTGTTTCAATCAAGGACTCTTACGGTGTAGTACTTTGCACGACAGTATTGTTATGAACCAAGATTATTGAATATATTGATTTGTTGTTTTACCACGAAATATGGAGGTTTACAACACTTTCAGCATGTTCTTGGGATAGTTGATAGTTATGTCTTGTTCTTGTGTGTTAATGTATTCCAGGGGGTGAGTGCTTTGGGGCCTTTAATTGACACTTTTTGCTGGACCCTCCGTAGCACTATTTTGTTTTCATCGTTTGTAGTAGTAATTGGAAATAAAGTCTGAGAACATATTGATCTGTCACCAGGAGCTCTTATAGATTTACTTCGTAGCCAAAAAGGTGAGAAACAACATATTAAATGCATATCTTACTTATCCAATTAAATGTCAGTGTTTCTCAATCCAATTGTGACTCACCACTCATAGAGAAATTTTGGCATCTTTAGAATATGCAACGAAATTACATGATGACATGGAAGTTTCAAGTACAAGTTGGCAATATATCACTGATTAATGAAAGGAAACACTAACTTTCATTAGAGGGAGGTAAAATACGGTCTGATCCTCTGTAAAATTACTTATAAGAAATTGAAAGCATTGATCCTATTTTTCACAACGTAAGAGACAACCTTACAGCAAACTCCTTCCAGGGTATGTTCAAGTGCAAGCCTTGTTCACATTCTTACAGGAACTTCAATCTCTTTTGATAAATATTAGTAGTTTCCTGGGTTTGAATTATAGTGTCTTTAATATTGCATCGGTGGAACTGATGCTGTTGTATAACCAATTTCACTTCAATGAGCGATTGCCTCAAACTTGTCTTTCACATTGCATGCATACAGCATATTAAACAGATCAGAGTTATGTACATAATTCAAATCCCCATGTCTTCACCAATGAAATTGTCTGCATGATCCATTGAAAAAACTCTTATGCCTGATGAATAAAGAATTTTCATCACGACACAATATTTCTTTTATCTCTCGATTAGAAAGTATATCATTTCTGATAATGCCAAGGGCTTTAAGCTATTTTATGGATTTTTAATATTAAATGTCCATAACAAATTCAAAAATCTACCAGAGGGCTTCACAGCATGTGTATTTGTCACAATTGCTTTAAAAGTTTAATTTCTTCTGAAAAAATAATCAATTGACTATATAAAACCACTGGTTACATTTATGTTAATTTAGTTTATGTATTTGAAAATGACCTATAGGGTTGATTCTAGCAGAATCTATGACGATGCGAAACTCAAATTCAATGTACGCAGGATCAAGTAAATGATACAACCCGAGAGAAGTAGTAGACATATATTAAACAGGACTCAGAGTTAACTTTATTGTGTTCTGAGCACTTAATTAAATTAAGACGAAAAAAATAACACGGTCATGGAACCCGGTCTCTCACTAACAGGTGGGAGTTTTACTCTTTAATTTAGTTTCAATCAAACACTAACACTATCATGTCAAGTTTAGTATTATTGCCCACTCTAAATGCAACCCCATAATATTGTTCAGAGGAAGAGTGGGCTGAATTATTTGTCTACTGCAAAAACATTTTTTTTGTGATTGTCATTGTGGTTCACGGGATTAATTCGGGATAAGCAGCAATATTCTGAGAAAATAAGAAAATGGCAATTATTATATTAGCTATGAAACAGGGGACAAGTGCAATTCCATTAAATGATCAAATAGTTTGAAATAATTAAGTATTTGAGAAATTTTATCATACTGGCAATTCCACAGTCCATGTCCCCTTGTAACACCATTGATGCATTTTTAAGCCTATCTTGTTAATTTAAACTGGGGTTACTGGCATTATTATGCTTTATGAAACAATAGGAGCTGCACTAAAGCACATAACTCTTAATTAATTATCAACAAGGCGAACTTGTATTACGCGATGCGTAAAAATATGTCCCCGCCCGAATTTTAGCGATCATTGGAAGTGACAACTGAATAGCACACCACACTCCCTTGAACCCGAGACCACTAGACCACCCCACTTAAACCATGCAATGTCGATTGGAAGGTGGAGTAAAGAAGATTAGTAAGTGCAGTGTAAAGAAGTATGAGTGCGAGAGTTGAGTATATGCATACAAGAAATGACGTATTGGAATTAGCACCGTATAAGTGCAGCTTGATGGTAAGGAAATAAGCATGACATTTGCCATAACTAAAAAGCACAGATCAGTTCACACCAAAGATGTATGGCATAAGCTTCAGTTTTTTTTTCTAGCGAAGGAATTTTGACCACATTGATGTACCGTCCGTTTCAGTGAAATATCAACTTGCGCATTTTAATTAGCTCATTTGCAACCTAAACACATAACTAACCAGCCAAATATGTTCACACAGATGTGTATGGCATTAGCCTTCATGTAGTGACAGGAAATTTGCACATACGATGTACTGTTTCAGCGAAACATTTGTTGTGCAATATTTAATTACTTATTTGCTACATAAGTCGCAATATACATCGTGCACTTTCAAAAGTGCCGAAAACAATGCATGCCCAAAGTGTACTTCATATGGCAAAAGTATTTGCATATCTGAAGTTACTGTTCACATACATGATTTACGGGATTATTTAATTAGCTCATTTGCATACCTAAGCAGCATATATCATGTACTTTCAAAGCTGCGAAAACAATGCATGCCAAGATATACTCATGTGGCAAAGAAATTTTGCATATCTTAGTACCGTTTCAGTGATACTAATTATGCATATTTAATAGATCAATTTGCATACCTAAGCCGCCATATCACACACTTTCAAATCGCAGACGAAGAAGAGAGAAGAAGAAGAAACGATGCATGCCATGATGAACTTCCATGAAGCGAGAGGGAAATTTTGTGGGCCCGATATATCGTTTCAAAGATACAGCAACAGGGGTTAACATTTTTATCACGGAATCCAGGGTTCACATTTTTCCCAAAGACATACGGACATTACGGACATAGGACATACAGACAACGGACGGACGGAGAGCCCATTAATAGTCCCCGTTCCGAACTTAGTACGGCGGGGACAATTAGGAATGCAGTACGTGTTGCAAATTCAACATGTGTAACATCCACGACTTTCCACAAATGGAACGTCCAGACCACTTATTTTGATGTGTTTCTATACTAAGGTATTTCCCTTACTTGTATTAGATACAAGTTAGCTACTGTGTGGCCGTGTACATAATGAAACAAAAAACAGTGGGACGCTTGAGGTTGCTAAGCCATTAGAGTTTTTGTAATAAATGTTGTCCAAATAAATGCATGTCCCTTATCGAACATCCCGGACCCATTCACTTCTAAAGATCAAATGTTTATCAGTTGGAGTTTTGTAATATTCTAACCTCTGATACCACCTCAAGCTGTATGGACTTTTGACTTGAACTGTGGGAATTGGAACTAAGCTATTTCCTAGTGACATCAGGGATTTTGTTAGTCCTACCCTTTTAATGGATAAAAGTAATTGGTAGGGGTCTTAGGGTTCTCGGTCAATTGTGCTCATCCCGCGTATAGAGGTGCTTTGACCGTGTGCGATTCGGATATCTGTAATTTCCCCTGGTCAGAAATTAACCGCTTGGTTGTCCCTATTTACCCATGCGGATATTTGGAAGCTGTCCCGGCTGCGATGGTTATCTCGATGTATGTTTGCTGATACGGGACAGCAACTGATCCGATCTGCTGCAATCCTAGAATGATGCTAATGGTTTATGGTATGTTTGGTCCACAGTGATCAGCGGCCATTTGTGAAATTGGCTTTGAAGCCATAGCATAAGGCGCTTATAAATCTCTGCTAGTAATTATTATTAATTTCTTCCTTTGGTAATACACTTGACTTGTTTACATGACAAGCATTGGTCTCTTTACATGTATGTCACAACTTATGGTTTGGTCAACAGAATAGTGATTAATGTTCTATCTTTTGTCTTATTCATGACCTTCACTTGTTTCTTAATAGCTTGTAAGCAGGCCACATTTTCCTCAGTTTATCCAGTCTTACTCTAGAAACAAGTGTCTGGGTCCTGTGACATTCCTTGTTGTGCTAATGACATCCTATATTCTGAAGTTTTACAGTACATGACTTTGCAATTTGTATCAGATCTTGTACCTTACCCTCAAGCAATGACATTACTATATAACTTTGTTTCATCATGTTAATTTACTTCAACAGAATGCTCAGTTTGAATAGGGTTGGAATCTTGGAGTTCCTATTACTATGATTTAACTTCTTTAAATAATCCTCATGTTACCCTTGTGCTATTATTCTAAAACACATTCATGAATATTCAGTACCTTGATATGAGCCTGCAGGCACAGGAACTTTTCTATTGGACTAAAATGCCAACCTTGCGGCGGTGATTATTTTGAAACGTCAAACTCCATCAACAACTTCAATACACGCTTTTGACCCTTTGAAAAATGCAATTGTAACTTGTTCGAGTTTTTAGTAGTGAACACAGTACATTTTCTGTTAGACACTGGATGTTACAGAACGTGTAGAGTAAGTAGTAAGTAAAACCAAAGTTTTAAATCCCGTTTTTGTCCACGCTAACAGGGGTGGGCCAGATTCACCTCACATTACAGCCTCATACATCAATCCTGCGTGTTAGATTTATTGGAGCAAAAAGATTCCATTGACCGGATCCCCTTCCTGTGTCCATTTGCGGATGGGCTTGCCATTATCTCTCCCAGCAACACCCTCGTAGGTTAGGTTTTCCTTTAGTTCTACCAGGGTAACAAGCTACCCTACTCATCGGATTTTCTTAGAAACCCAATTGGGTGACGTTTGACGCTACAACCCGCCCTGGGATGAATTTTTTTTTATATGAAAAACCATGTTAAGTAGCAACAGGTGTGGCCATAAGCTTATAAAGAAGCGAAATGAATGACCATTCATGCATTAAAAAAAAATGGTGCAAAAGACACTGTTGAAAGGTGAACAAATTCTTGGACTGTGTTTATTAATTTAGGGAAACCTTGAAATACCGATCACACTTAACATATACCTGGGGGTAAAAGTCCGCCATTTTTTTTTTTTTTTTTTTTTAAGTGGAAAGTCAGTGGTATGTAACTACCTGCCCCCAGAAAACCCCTTCGCTTCACTCAAAGGTGGATTTCCTGCGCTCAAATCATGAAAATGTGTATATCATGGAGAAATGCATCCTAGCACAAACCAAGTGATGATCATCAGACATTACATTCTGATGTAACTCAAAGATTTTGATTTAATTGATTTAAATCATTTACCGCTACATTTTGAGGCTTTTATCTACAAATAAAGAACAAACACGAATAATTAACACTTTCTCCGCCACTTCATCCCTCTACGGCTTTTTTAAATTTCAGTATCATTACAACCCCCAAATGACACCATGCATGAAGTGACCTGAATGAAAAATCAGAACTATAAAATATTGTTAAATGCACAACCGTAATGACAAACATGTAAATGCAAAATGTATCCATGTCCCTTTGAAACTTTTTTTTTTAAACTTAAAATGTGTCAATTTTAAGTTCCTTTAGCAAAATATGCCTCAAATAATTCACAATTGCTAGTCGGTTATAACATAGAAGTCATATAATCAAAAAATGTGCGTATTAAAATTCTGGCTTACTTTAACGACATCCTTGTCACTACTGCTCCATGCCCAACATGCTTGAATACATGCACAGAAGGTACAAGTACCGCTTTCCACCCCAATTGTCTATTCATTATAAAATTAATCACGATTGCACTTTCCCTTCATGGCATACCTTATTAGCTGCATCTAATGATTGAGATGAATTGCTTTAACTCTTCCATTTCCATTTGCCACAGAAGAGTGGTTTGTTGTCTTCTCCTTGACTAGGTCTATCGACTGCACCATGGTTCTTTGCACGGATGATTTTTATCACTGGAAACTGCTAGCTGTATATTTTAAATGATTCAAAATGAAAAAAAAAAAATAATCAGAAGGCAACTTGATGCTTTGAATTTTGATGCTGGTGTTGTGTTTTGAGCTATCCAACTAATAAACCCAATGCAATATCGGCCATTGATTGGGTAATTACATCATATATCCCTATAAATACTAATCAAAGAGACTGACAAGGGGAAAAAGAAAGCCTAAAAGATGCCAGTGCATGGTGCCTACTGCTATATGGACATCTATTTTTGAAAAAAAAAAAGATTCAGTTCAAAAAATTTTGCAGTTGAAATTTTGTTACATGTATATACATGTAGACTAGACAAAATTCTCAAAACGTGCTTAGTAAAGAAAATAATATTATAGGCATTTTAGTAAAGCATTTGAAACAACCTTTTTTTTTTGTAAAATAATGTTTTTTAACAGTTTTTGCCATTTTACATTCCTTTCCTATAACGCTTTTAAACTGTGTGACTGATATTTCCTAAGGTAAGGAAACAAACTGTGTTTCTAGACTACATTGCCTATCTCCAAAGTGAATTTTACGATCTGCCAGAGATAACATGTTTCTCAACAACGATTATCCTAAGCGAGATGGATAAAAAGCAAATTAAAACATACAGTGTTATCAATAAAAACCCTACATTCAGAAATATTTTTTCTTTTAAGGTTAAACGTTATTTTTGCTTCAATGTTTGCTTTGGCTGTTACAGAGATAAACAGGCTTTATCAGAAGATTTGTTATTTTGGTGTCTTTCGACTGGGGTTCAGAAACTATGTCACTTTTGCGGAGAGACCTAATAATTCAGTTTGGCCGCTTTTACCTACCAATGCGGAGAGACTGACACAAACGTATATACCATAAGCACTTATAGCAAAACATTCACACAATTCAATTTCAGATGGTATCGAATTCTTCTGGACAAACATATCAGTTTGAATAAAAATTGGGTCCCCCCCCCCCCTAACGTGTGGTAACATAATTATAATTAAAATTCTTCAAAATGTAAATTACCATTGTTCAATCATGAAGGAGTCAGTTTCAATGAAAATCAACTCCTATCAATGTTCAGTTCATGACATAATGAACTGCTCAGAGGTTTTTTTGTTTACATCTCTAGGTAATTATTTTGGCACCAAATGCATATACTCAGCAGCCATAAATTGCAAGAAAACTAAATGGTGAGTTTTTCCTTTAAATAATCGGAATTAAAATTAAATTCAATACATCACTGCAGTTTTTTTCAGTGTAATACAAAACTTTCTAAGGTTTTACTTTTGCTCCCAAGTTTCGTTGTAGGTTAAACCATTAATCTTTGCTGAACCAAAGTAAACTGTGGTCTTACACCATCTATCTTGTGAATTTCCTTTATTTGGAAATTGAAAACATTTTTTTACTTGTGCATTTTCTTTTGTACTCTCTGGGATATATTATTTTAATAATCCTTCAATTCTCCCACCTATTGTTTAACACATAATTTGCTGTTTAAATTTTTTATACTCCAAATTCACTGCTGAGACCATGTTACTCTACAGTGTGAGTCAAAATGTTGTTCCCCGATGAATCAAAAAATTAAAAAATATTTGTACATCTTTTTAGCATATTATTATATACCTTTTTTTACAATAATTACTTCTAACACCATGTCAAAAATCCCAAAATTCATGCTTTGTTTTTCAAGTTATGCCTCACTTGTTAGAGGCCTCCCGAAATGCCCTGTTTGTACAAATTTCGTACAGTAAACCATAGAATATGAGTAAACATGTTAACAGTGTAATTCCCAAACCGATCCAAAAAACTAGATAGGCAAAGAACTTTTCCTTGTTTGTTGCATTTACACCAGAGTGAAGCACAAAATTCTTCATATTTATCATGAAAGAAAATGTTCCAAAAAGTCTGACCTTTGACCTTTAGCCAACTAAGGTGTACACTTAAATTGAACCTGTTTTGGTGTGTAATTATCAATATCTTTTTGGTTGGGGGGTCTTAGTTATAGTTAAACGAGTTCATATCAAAACATGAAGAATTCTAAAAAACATTCAAAATAATAATTGCAACTGTGTTGCAAAAATCAATCCCCACTTAAAAACTTCCTGTGTTAATCTCATTGGTGCATTTGTTACATTTAATCCACCAGAGGTGGGTAAAAGCACCATTAAGTATCCACTTGAAAAATTTGCGCTTCAATACCAAATCGAGATAGAATCTGGTACAAAGGCAAATCTGAGGGCCTTTATTTTAATGAGTACAGATATTGATTGCCTGAACCAAAATGAAAAATTCCAAAAATTCCTGTGAAAGCTATTTAAATGTACTTTTGAGTATTTTTACAATTTAAGGGCTACCTTACACAGTTTGACAAGAAAAATCGGATATTTGGGGACACTCATTTTGACTCGCACTGTATGTACCGATGCATCTTTGTTGGCTCAAAATCGGCCAAACAGGACTTTGAAGTCTCTCAGCAATAGGCGTAACTTCTTCTCAAAGTCCAAATGACACCAAATAAACGTTTCTGAAAGCCTGTTTATTCCTTCTTTATAACCATATCAAATATGTGAGTAAATCCAATTCTTAACTATTGTTAATTATTTTTTTATTCCTGAATGTAGGTTTTTTTTTTTTGACTCGCACTGTATAGTATGGGATATGCCTTGAACTAAAATATTGCATATTAGCAACTACAGGAACTGTTTTTTTCAGGAGGGTAATTGGTTTTCCAGGTGGCATGGATAAGTATTGTTTTTGCAATTCTTCAATAATTCCCCAATTTGTATAGTGAAGAATGGAAGATAGGTAGGGAATTAGTCAAGAGTATCAAAAGAAAGAATCATATGTAGCATGGATATGGGGGGTAAGCTAAATGGATAGGCCCAAAAAAGAAACATGAGAGATAGTCCTGGCAAAGAAAATCTCGAAATGTCCCCCCCCACACCGCCCCACCTTCCCCCCCCCCCCCCGCCGGCTGTAATGTGAGTGAGCAGAGCGGGTTCGAATGACCGAGCTCCCCCACCCCACCCTACCCCCATATTAGGTTCCAGTTTGGACGCAGTAGCTGTATACTAACATATTGAATTAAGCTTTTTTTTGCATTTTTAATGATTTTGAATAATAAAAAAAAATTTGTTTCTTCTATCACTTTGAATACACCACCATCTGACACTGCTTAAGATAAGGAAATACTTCCGCACAATTTCTTCAAAATTTCACATGTATGTGTAGATTTAGAAACCAAATTTATACCACGATTAACAAGAAATGGAATGGTGCACCCTATATAAAACAACCATGTTATTGGAGTTTACTTTAACCACTTTCTTACATACAGGATATTTTTGCAACCCAGAGCAAGTGCCCATTTTTCCTATTTTGCAAGCAACTTTCGTATTTCCTAACTTTCCTATTTCCTATATAACTGTCTAAATGTTAATTTTAAAGGTTCCTTTAAAGGTGCATTTCGTTCTTCTAGCACCTTTCTTTTTTGTGGCATTTTTCACTAGATATCCCTTGAGAAACGTTATTCACAATTCAGTTGATCTGATCTTGCATTTTGTGGTGTTATGAGCAAAGTTCGTATCACAGTAGCCCATAGACCAGTACTGTAATTTCTGTCCGTTTATGGATAGAAGATACAAAATTGCGAATTCTTGCAGAGACACCGGAACCTGCAGTCAGATTGAGCGCACATCCTGTACTTCGCCCAACGGTTCAGAATTTTACAAAAATCTCAACTTTTTTAGGTAAGTCGGGGGACGAGGCTGTGGATCACGAAATGCACCTTTAATTGTAATGAGATTTATACTTTTTATAACTTAAATAAAGGCATATCATCAAAACATTTAATTCAAAAATTTGGGTTAAATTACCCCAATGGTTAGATATTAGGGGCAAAAACTTGGATCAGAATGGCTCATAGAAGAGTAGGGTGGCCAATTACCATTGGGGATGAGGTTAACATTTCCTCTTCCTTACATAAAAAAGAAACATTTCCCTAGCCTACAGTTTTACCAGGTTTATAGGAGAAATCTAAAATCCAAATTTTCTTGAGGTAAAGGTAAATCCTCATTATATAGTGATGAAATTTTAAGAATGCCAAACTATAACCACAAGCTTAGCATTAGTTTGGCAGAAGTAAGTGAGCTCAATGCTGTGGAAGGTAAGTATCACCTTCCATGCTTGACAGAATTCTGATGAAAGATTGTAACACTACAAACTGCTTGTGAACATAAATTGCCTATGGTATGTGGCTATGGGTCATTCCACCAGGTAGGGCCGCACTTTGTGACATTACAAGGAATATGTAAAATGCATTTTTAAGTACATAATTTCAGTGTCATTGCATTTTAATAGGGTATAAATTGATAGTATGAGGGTGAAAAATGTATTAAATAATTTAAAGCCATGAACAACTCGATTTTATTTTTTTGAATTTTCTAGTGTGTAAGTTGCCATAGACATTTTCGGACGTAACATGGACACCACGTCCATGTTACATCTTAATGCAACTGTACTCAAAACCCTGCTTTTAAACATTAATATCTGAAAAACATTTCACTTTACCAAAGCATAACACAAGAAATACTTTGGAGTAATTTTTCATCAAATGTATATCTAAACTATATGTTTAGTAGGCGATTCAGTTTGGAACTGCTGTTCGGACGTTAATAATGGACACCATGCATGTTTTTAAAATATAACTTTACAAGAGAAGTACATGATCAATCCGTTTAATATTGTACATTAGTTGGCTGATTTTACACCATTTGATGTTGTAGGCGACCATTAGACACTTTTTATCATATACTTTGCAGCAGTGACACAAGAAAATGTTTAAAAATTGTGCCAACGTAACAGTGGACACACGCCCAAATAACCACAATATCCCTCAGCTAAAACCAAAAACAAGGCGGTTCTCGAACCACAAAGGTCCCCCACCCGTTGCAGTAGCTAAAGAACAAGAAGCAACAATTTTAATATCTCAGGGAAAGATTGTGATGGCCCACCAAGTTTCATCCTCCTACCACATATTAAGTGATTTGACCTCGGATGAACCCACATGACCTTGAAATGACTCCAAAGTTGGTCACAGCGATGAATGTTGACCACACCCACCAAGTTTCATCCTCCTACCACATGATTAGTGATTGACCTTAAATGACCCCACACGAACTTGAAATGACCATCAAAAATTTTTGGCACTGATGATGACCAACTAACAATTTTTACTCTCATTACCACATTGTTAAGTGATTGACCTTGGATGACCCGCAGACCTTAAATGACCTCCAAAATGTTTGGTACTGAATGTTGACCACACCCACCAATTCATCCTCTACCCCATGTTTAGTGATTTGACCTTGGACCCGCATGACCTTCAACTGACATTCAAAAAGTTTGGACACTGAAGGTGACACACCACCAAGTTCACCTTCCTACGCCAATCTTTAGTGATTTGACCTTGTATGACCCCACGTGACCTTCACTTGGACCTCAAAGTTGGTATAGAATGTTGATCACACCCAACAATTTTACCCGCCAACCACATGTTAAGTGATTTGAACTTGGATGACTCGGATGACCTTGAAATGACCATCATAATATTTGGTACTGAATGTTGTCCCACACATACCAATTTTCATCCTCCTACCACATGTTAAGTGATTTGACATTGGATGACTCGGATGACCTGAAATGACCTTCAAAATTTTTGGTACTGAATGTTGACCACACCCACAACAAGTTTCATCCTCTACCACATGTTAAGTGATTTCACCTTGGATGACCTCGGATGAACCTTGAAAGACCTTCAAAATTTGGTACTGAATGTTGACCCCACCCACCAATTTTCTCCTCCTACCACATGTTAAGTGAGTTCACCTTGGATGACCAGTATGACCTCAAATGACCTTCAAAATTTCGGCACTGAATGTTGACCACACCCACCAATTTTCATCCTCTCACAACATGTTAAAGTGAATTTGACCTTGGATGACTTCGAAATGACTTCAAAATTTTTGTATGAATTTGACCCACACCCACCAATTTCATCCATCCTACCACATGTAGTGATTTGACCTGGATGACCTCGGAGACCTTGAATAAACTGACCTTCAAAATTTTTGGTTTACTTGAATGTTGGACCACACCCACCAATTTTCCTCCTCCTACACCACAGGTTATGTGATTTGACCTTGGATGACTCGCCTGACCTTGAAATGAACTTCAAATTTTCGGCACGAATGTTGGACCACACCCACCAAGTTTCTCCTTCCTACCACAACGAATAGGTATATAGCAATTTTAACTCCATTTTTTGCCATTTTGGACCACCCATTTGAACTTTGACCAATGCCACATGCCCCTCTTTCGAACTCATCCGCAGCCTACTTGAGTGACATCTATGGTGCGAAGGTGGACACCCATCTTGTCCAATCAAAGATACTGGTTAAAACGTTTATTATAGCGATTATTTTTTAGCCCTATTTTTGCCCATATTTGACACTATTTTTTGGACCACATTTGACCTTCGGACCCGGCCACATGACCAACTTTGTATCCCACCCAATCCCTACTTGAGATACATCTAGTTGCGAAGATGGACTTCCACATTTACTTAGTCCAAAGATATCGTGAGGGACACACACACGCCTTCACGGACACGAGGACGAAGAGCAATTCTATAGTCCCCCTTCACCAACTAAGGTGCGGGGGACCAATAAACATAATTGCTCTCACTGTGAATGAGTTAATGTTGTGAAACTGTATTACAAGTATTGACTGTACGCAATTTTGATGGATTTTAAGGTACAATTAGTAAAATTTCTGATTGGCACTAAAATTGTACTAAAAAGTGACACCACCTGTTACGGGGAAAACACCTCATTTTTGATGGGTAATATATATGCATTTGGAAGAACTATGGAAAGGAAAGAATAATCATAAAGTTGGTCGTATTCTGTAAAAATGATTAAAAACAGGAAAAGATTACATAATCCATAAATTTGTCATAAATTTTTGCAATTAATGTACAAGGTTTTTTGTCACAATATTTAACCATCTTTTTTTGAGTCACTTCCTATCTTAATTACAAAAAATCTGAAAAAAAATAAAGCGTAAAGGCAGTATGTTTGGTATCATGTTAAAGGCCTTATAAATACGTATCAATTGCATATAAAAGTAACTTCTGAAAATACTTTGCATCTCAAATAAATTGAATTATATTCCTAGGCTATAACAAAATATGGTTTGGCCCCAACCTGGTGGAATGACCCCTATGCATAGAGCTTTGCTATGCATCAGAGATGACAATCACCAGATAAGATGCTTGGAAATATACCTGACATGAGATGATTCGAGTTGCTGTGCAACATCAAAGCAATCGAGAAAAGATAAGGTAGTACTCTAGCTCTTTGTGTCAAGAGGTATTACTGTTTTCTGTCAAAATGTCTATTTTTGCTCTAGTACAATGTTCATCCTCAGCTGAAAATGTAGAGGATATGCTTAACGTGCCACAATATGAACCACAACAAAGTATTGCCTTAAAACTTTAAAGTTGTGGCAACCTAATGGAAAAATCCAGTCATGGCAGTTTCTCTGAAGTGATAAGATTGCTGTAGCTTGCATTCCAGACATTCTGTGTATGTTATTACATCTCTTATATGTGGGCTTCAGAAAACTTGACCATAATCAATATCAAGATGATGAGATAATAATTGATGCAAAGGGTTACAAACAAGTACTGCTCAGGATATGGTGTCAATGGTGGACAGAAATGGACACCAAAACATATTGGTTATGGCAGTTCATGCCATCCTACTATTATAGGTTAAAACATCTTGAGTTGATGCATATAGCAGGCCCCATATTAAGTTATGAACAAGTGCTGTAGTTAGCTGTATAGACACAGCGCTTGCTGAAAAGACACTTAAATAATTATTACAATTTTTAATAACAACACCTAAACACAATTTTGTCATATTGTGCCATCATAGTTAATTAAAGGGGGGTGGCCCGATTTAGTCTATAAATTTTTCATCTTGATAGAATGGCCTTCACCCCAAAACCCCATCTGTAAGTTTCGCGTCGATATTTCAACCAGTTTTTAAGTTATAATCCCCATAGAGTATTGTGTAAAAATTATTACCGGTCAACCAAAATGGGGCATATTTTCGCTCATAACATTGAAACCAAACATGCTTTAGCCCTAAGATTTCACAGGGTAAATGAGAAAAATAGTAGCTTTCTTCTGATACCAACATTTTGACCACTTCCGGTAACTCTAGGGTCCCTGGGGACGAGGCTATTAGCGATCAGGCCATGGACCTTTAAATAGCAAACAATTTACAAACCATAAACAAAATACATTCAAATTAGAAATGACACTTAAGTCTATTGATTAAAATACTGGTGCTGTGATCCCACCAAACATTCAATCAGTTCAACATCTGAGGCAAGTAGCTGAACACCATTTAATGAGAAACACACATCAAGTGATCCACCAATTACTACTGTTGGCACTTGAATAAGACCAATACGATGCATAATTGAGGAAAGAGATATATACCTCTTCCCAATTCCTGGGAGAACCTCATAGCACTTGGAGAGAATAAAGCAGACCTTGCAGATACCTGTCAGAACTTCTAGCAAATGAAACTCCTGACATGGAGATTCTTGTTCCAGGTGGTTTTCCATATGACCAAGAAATTAAATCGTCTTATGTTGCAACCAACATGTTTAGACTATGTGCAATACACGAGGTAGACACAACAGTTGGAACTTTCATATTGCGGTGGTTTCAGCATGTGATAAATATGTTTTGTTGCTACTGGTGTCTCATTTTCCCCATGTTCATTGTGATCACCTTTGGA
>JAMKCH010000478.1:0-44570 GCA_023653785.1 Ophioderma brevispina | reverse complement strand
GCAAAATTTTCATAAACATTAACATTATTTCATACAAACCACGGGGAACCTGGTTCGAACGTCCTTTTCACTAAAAACAGACATAAAACATTTAAACATATTTGTCCTTCAAAAAACAATAACAATTCCTTCAATGTCAATTCGTACGTATGTTAAAAACGACGCACACACACCCAGCTTATATTCTACCAAACAGACTCGCACACCCACATCCACCTATTAACCTATACAAACACAGAATGCACAGAAAAAGGTGTTGGGCCCCACTTTAATAGGGCTAAAAACAAAGTTGTAGTACGAGGGGGGGTACAGAAGGTGTGAAAACTGAGGCGCTAAACATCATTCAGATGCGAAGGGTAGAAGAGAATTATGCCAGAATTGTTACCCTACCACGGCCAAAAATGTGGGTCGGAACTGAGAGGCATATTAGTTTTTCGTGCGCGCTTACATCCGCATCCTTACATCCTTACTTTGGTCGGTATGGGGCTTGCTCTTGCTTTAGTCTCGGCTTCGCTTGGATCACTCTTTGCATCCCTAACCTTGAAAATTTGCGTGAAAATGTGCCATTAATGTTTGCCTGCAAACTTGGCGGTCGCCATCACTAGCATGCTTAAGACACAGCAATGCAGAATGGCAGTGCCTTTGTCGTCCTATACTCTAGTCGATGTCCTCTCGCAATATATTTGCATGTTTCCTAATACCTTCTAACCTTTATACGCTGCACTATTTAGGGTATGACATCACAAAATTTGGTTTAGTTAAGTGATTGGGTCACGATAGAGCCGTTCGATAGATTTTTTTTTGCTAAGATGTCGTATAAATGAACTTTCATCGATGTACGTCAAAAATCCGAAAGAAATAAAAATAGTGGGGTCACCGAACTCGTTTTTGAGAAAAAATCTATTAAAAAACACCTATTTTTTTCCAAAAATTGGTACACACGTCTATGGAAAATTCATTTTTTCATGGACATTTTTGAATATTAAAAAAATCGCGTTCGATAACTTTTGTCCCAAAATTTTAATTAAAATTGCGCACTAACAAATCTTGTTCATACTGAAGAAAAGAAAAGTAGGGGTCACCGAACTACTTTTTCTGTTTACTTTCGAAAAAAATAACGGCATTTTAGTAGTCTAAAAATACCAACGCGATATTGAGGTGCGTTAAAAAGCCAAAAGTGTTCCGCATGGCAAAGACGCGTAAGCTGACACAGCGAACAAAACAGGCACGCAAAATGTGCGCACTGATAAAAACTTATGAAGGATGTTTTTTCGCTCTTTGTAATTTTAATCTTTCATATTGATATGTCTGTGATGTAGATGAGAATCAATAAAAAAGACTGTGTAACAAAGGGAGAAGAAAAAGTTTATGGAAAGGTGAGAAAGGGGGAAAATATAGAAAGTGATTTTGTAAACAAAATATTTCATCCAAATAATGTTTAACTACGAATTAAAAAATTATTTTGTGATATAAAAACGATTTACCTAAAATTTCAAAAAAAGTAAAAAAAAGTGACAAAATTTGAATTTCCATTTTAAACAACCCCAGGTGAAAAATTTTGGTCTCCTGGGTGAAAATGTGGCCGGAACATAACATACATTGTATGGATAAAAGAGGGAATTCCCCCTAAAACAAAATATATTAAGTCCCATCCAATAGGATCGTTTAAGGTTTCCGAATTCTGCAGGGAGCTTGTTTTTATGTTGTCGCCGGAACTGGCAATATACTACCGGCTGCGGCAACATTGCTGGATCCGCAGTCGGCCCGAACTGGTCATTGGGACCGTAAAAACTATGAGCATTCTCTACGGGACGGTCGACTTTTTATGCCAAGTTGTTGGCCACTGGATGCTGCAATGGCGCTGGACAACAACAAAAATTCTGTGAATTGCTTTGAGAGAGAATCACCGCTAAAATTTAAACTAAATCCTGATATCAGTTGAATACGGGTGATTTCAAATTTGCATCACTTCTTCAATGTTTTTAAAATGATTATGAAGTTCCACGTACTGATTACAATCTTCACGAAAAGATAATCAATTCCTTCCTTTTAATTTACGGTCATTTCCGCCGTAAACCCGTCAAATCGAAAAAAAGAGAAAGGAAGTAAGAAAGGAATTCCAGTGATCCCAGGTGAATTTAACTGGTTTCATCAACCTGTTTTTAACTGTTTGTAACTGGTCTTAACTGAGTTCCACTGGTCCCTAACAAACCTAGTTGAAAAATGTTCCAGTTTCCGTCACGGAATCAACTTTTTAACTGGATTCAACAGGATAATTTGAACGGGATCAGAACTGGATTCAACTGGTCCAGTTGAAACCAGTTTAACTGTGATCAACTGGAATTTTATGAACTGGGAAGTTACCTTGAAGTATCCTTCTCTTTTAGTAAATTAGCATTTTCCATAAAATGGACATAATTGCTGTGGAAATACTGAAAAAATGTCCTTGACTGATGAAATGTCATAAAATGTGATTTTTTCGGACTTCCTGGATTTTACACGAGGCAACATAAGAAGGATCGTCGTTAACTTTTCCTGGCAGGAAATTCGGTAAATTGACAGTGATATTTCTTTAACGAAACCAGTACGATCATTTTAATCATCATGTTTTGCATTTAACACTCTCTATAAGACATAATAGGTGAAATGTTGTTAGAAATGATACTCTTGTCATATGAGATGGATTCATTAGCATTCTGGTCCTATAGAAATTAATGATAAAGAAAAACCACACTTCCCGATAGACATTGAGAAGTTGTGTTGAAAAACATCAGGACGAGAAGATGCTTATTTCGGAAAAAGAGGTTCTGTAGTTAATTGATGGCCACGTGTTAAGTAACAAATAATCTTTGACTCAAGTTTGTTTTAATAATGCATTAATTATGTGAACAGCACCTAGACCTACTTTTGTCTTTATTTTGAAAAGGGTAAAGGACCAGTAGAGCGTGCTTGCTATCGTCGGAAAAGATCGCACAGTGTACGAAGGGTGGTTTTACGGCGCGGACAGCTAGGAACGCCAATCACAATTTTGGCAGAAATATCTGCGTGGGGACTGGTGGCGCAGTAACGTGACCAATCACTTAAGTATGTGTGCACACGTCCGTAAATGTTAGAAAAATGAATATCTAAGCTCATATAATGAACAACGCACGAGTACTCTGTGCAGACACTCATAAAATAGTTGTTCTTTGTTCGACTAATTCATATACTTGTGACATTCTCATGACTCATAGCTACCTCGTCCGAAGAGTCCATAATGGCGAGAAGAAAATGCCGGCCCAAAAAGGTCCGTAATGCAAATCTAATGGCTTGATTAAAACATGTTTGATTCGACACATTACAACCCGGTGTGCTCACGCACGTAATTATAGTAACTTATACCTGATTTATAGTTGATTATTACTTTCTTACTGAAAAAAAAACAATAGAAGATTAATTCATTGAGGGGATTCTACACAGTAACGTCCACGTATTGTAGTACTCAATCTTAATACCACCTATGCTTGCAAACCGATCAACAGTTTGTTTGTGATACTACCATTCAAAGTATAGTCTTCCCACAGACAATTTATCCAATACAAATTTTGCACTTGTTGTTACAAGAATTTATATACAATAAGTACTTAAAGGAACATAAACTCAGTTCCCAACGTGCAATTAAAGTAAATTGCAAGATTTAAGTAGCGCCATCCGTTGAAAGGGTTGAACGCAGATCTGAGTCGCCGCATTCTCTATCGAACTGGTCTGCATGCGCGCATGGTAATAAGGAGAACATGTCTCAGCCGTATCCTGTGCATTAAGAGTGCACGTACGTGTCATTTGTGTTGGGACGGTCCTGCTCACTTTGGTTTTCAGTAATACTTGAGTTATAAAACAAGTGGACATTCGATAATATTTTCATGATCTCATTTATATTTTATTGATTACCAAGACTAGCATAGCCAGTTTAGGAATACCGTAGATACTTAGCCAAGCCCATTCGCGTGTCCGGGAGGGTTTTGTGGGTATAGTACCCATTGGTCTGAAGTGAAGCCATCGGGACCAGTTTTTCGAGTAATTTACTCCTACGGAACAAGTTTTAATAAACCTATACCCCTGGGACCTCGTAAAAAAAACAAACATCTAAAAATGAAAAAAAGACACTATGTTATGTAGGAGGAATTGCCGGCAATTTGGTTCAGTTTCCTATTGGTCGGTTTATCCCTGGATTTGTATTCCTTAAATGAGTAGGGTACTTCCTTGTTACTATCGAGAGAGCCTTAGAATTTTTCAGTGCAGCCCACATCCATCGCAGTCTTTCCCTGCCCTTCTAACAGCCACGGCCTCCACCCACTATCTAACAGTGCTGCCTTAGTTGACTTCATAAAAGCTGTCCATCTCAATCTGCTGATATTACTTTTTAAGTCAAGTATTATTATTATTTTAATTAGACACCTATCTCATTCAAAAATTCTTTTGTTGCTGTTGAAACATGGTCGAAGTTCAATAAAGGTAAATGTTTGGTGAGTTGTGACCGGCGGTACTTTGCACATCCGTTTGGGGTGAGGATGACCCTTTTTGGAGGACCGTTTGGGATGACCCTTTATTGGTACATAATGAAAACGAATGCTTAAATGATGCAATGGCCCTTACAAGATAAAGTAAAGAATGGGCTTTCCCATTTGAATGATCTGGTCTGGTATGGCTATTTTGGTTAATAGCCCTTTCAGGCTTTTCAATGATTGAATGAATTCCATTTAATAATGTTAATTGCAACTAGCCTAATACTAGTAAATCGCACCATCGCGCATCGGGCCCTTTCACTTGCATTTCCAACCAATCCCAATCTGCCAATTAATTGTCATACCGCTCCTTTGTCGTGAGCGTTAGCTCTTCCTTTAATCATCCCCTCGCGTTCACATTCAGCAGACCGCAAATGCTAATTTTGACGTTGATCTAGCCAACTTGCTCAGTAACAATTAGTGTCTTGTCACCTACGAAAATGACCTAAAAGTAGAAAGTTTCTGTGATTTGCAATTTTCAACATACGTTGACCAATGTCGTAAGTGGTACAACTATCATATTTTTGGAAGCCTTAAATGACTAGACGGACCTATTTTTCACATGTTTGGAATTATTTTAAAAGTTTGACCTGTGTGTAACCGTAAATTGGCCCCTATTGAAGAAGTGACAACAACCCAATTTGAGACCACTTAAAACTACCTTGCATTGATACAGAGGGTCCATACTAACTAAACCAAAGTGTCAAACCTTATATGTAGGCGGGCATGAAACAACTCCTTAAATAAAGATCCCTATGATTATTCTGCTGCCCCTGCTCTATTCGGAACTACAGTAATTCAAAAATTTGCCTTCACCCTTTCTGTATCTTTCACCACGGGCCCCCGCTTACCAGCGGGTAGTGAGGCGACTAACGATATTTTATTTTCCGTCTGACTTGAAATGCTTACGTGATCTACGTTTATTTTTATTTGTTTACAATGCTTCTGTAAGCATGTCTAATAACAATGTTGGTATTAAGTAAAATTTCAAAAAATAAAAAAAGTAAAAAATTTAAAACAAATTTCAGAACAAGAGTACACAGTAAGCCATTTTCTTTTGATAATTAACATATAAACTCTAAACCCCCACACAAAACCTATTCATAATGTAATGTTTCTTTCACCACATACAGTTTATATTTAGAACACTCCACCTATAATGATACTAAATTATAGAATCACATGTAATTACAGACAGTATTTATAATGTGTATATTGACCGTTTTCTTTCCCGTTAAAAAAAAAAAAAAGGTTTTTCGATCGAAAACTTAGCGCTGATCTACAGTGCTAGTGTGCATTAAGGGCAGTGTGCACCTTTAGCTTCCGATTATCTATTTTGTTTGTAACTTTGCAATAGTTGATTATTGTATATAAAATTATCCCATTCTAGAACGAAAGTTGGACGATAAACCCGATTATGGCATCAGTTCATGCAAAACTTCCGTATTTGGAGAAAATACTAAAATAACACGATATGCCCCAAAATTTCAGAACAGCATAACACAAACATTAGAATTTTTCATGATTGCTTATGTTATTTTTTAGAAACAAACCACATTTTTCTAGGGACGGTTTTTCAAATTTTAAAAATAGACTACTTTCAAAATATACGAAAAGCTGTCCACAAAAGTGTGGATTTTTCCTTGTATTTCAAAATTTGAGTATATATTGGAGAATCTCTTTAGTTAGAATCGAAAAATGAAAATTTAGAAAACCGTCCCTAGATAAACCGATTGCTATCTAGGAAGTTTAAAACCTTACCTTTTACTTCGGTATTTTTGAGTTATCTTGTCTGAAAATTTGCCAATTTTGCGAAATTGAAAATTGAGAAATCCGTGTTTTAGTAAAAAAGTGACTTTCACGCCCTTTTCAAGTTGTCTCCTTTCGCAAATAACGTTATCTTTGAACTTCAATTGAGTATGTTGTGCAATTGATGAAATACATCTTTATGCAACTATTGAATCAAACTATTTTTGGTCTCTAACTCCGGAAATTAGAAGAAATTAAAATTTCATCCGGTCTAAATTTATAGCGCTTTGTTTACATTTTTCAAATATTATTTTTCGTTTTTTTCCAAGTGGCGTTCGCGCAAAAGTACATTAAAACACGCATACGCTTCCAGTACCAGCAAAATTTCACCGCGCGACGCGATGTTGCGTCTTGCGCCTGACGTCGATGAAATGGCTTAAATTCCCGCCGTTTAGACTCAAGCGGGTTTTGTGACTTTAAATTGGTCAAATGTTTAATCGGCAAAAAGTCAAGCTCAAGATTGTCTGAAGTGGATAACCTTTGTTGGTAACTATAGAACACAGTTTGTGTTTAAAATGTGCAATGAAATGAAATTCGTGTAAAACAACGCACCAAGGGGTTGAACTACCCTTAATGAGAGCTTCCTTAATAGTAACCTTAAACCCTGGTAGTCTATCTGTTTAAGAATTAATCATTTTACAAGTATTATAAACGGATGAAGATGTAGTTGACAGCCGCCATCAAACTCAATATAAACGAACGAACAAGGCGGGATTATGATTAGTGTGGCCCTGGGGTGGAGGTTTGACCCGGAAAAAATTGTTATTGAGCCGTTTTTTGCCCAATAAGCGATGCATCATACAACAACATATCAAAAATCCCTAAATCCCCCTTGGGGAAAAATTTATCCAAGATGGGCGCCAAATTAGCTATATCTCAGCAATTTAAAGTAGATGTTGATTATTTTAGTGTTCTGAATGGTTTTAGGGTCAAGATCCAATTATGTACAAATCTAAATCACTTATGACTTCCCTTCAGCAAAATCCAAAATGGCCGCCATTTTAATATAATTAGCTATATACTCATGTTTGTGAATATGTTTTGAGGTTCAAAGAATTCAGTTTTTGTTTAAATTCTAAATCAATTGTGTTTGTCCTTAACTCAAAAATCCAAATGCCACCAAAATGGCTGCCAATTTGCTGCCATTACATAATAATTATCTTCTCACTGACAATACTTTCTTCTTTGCAGTCTCCCTGCAAGAAGCTCGGTCCAAACTGTCCGCATAAAAGGATGGTTGTTTAAAAGCAATATCCCGAAAAGGGCTTTGTTCTAATTCCCATAGTAGTAATTTTAGTTCATCTATAGTCTATTCGAAAGAATGACTTGGTGTATGTTTATTTGAACTAAACAGAATGTAATTCCCAAAACGGGCACAATGAGAAGACCAGTACGTACGCGCGCCGCTGAATATAATACTCAATCAAAAGAATGGCTTTAAAAGTTTAATATAATGCAGTTTTTTTCATACTGTTCAACATAAACGCATGATTAATAGGCCTACATACGTACGTCTTGCCAGCATAGGCCATATATTTCTATTTTTTTCCAACCAAGTAAGGCAGATAATTGGAAAATGAGTGTGAAGAACTATATCAAAGATGAAATCCCAGAAATTGGGAGAAATAACATTTAGGTGTGAAACACCTCAAGAGGCCTCCCTATTTACATAATTCAGGTTCGTCTTTGTACCCGTCCCTTTTACAAAATTTCTCTTTAATTTATTTATATCTATTTATTTATTCACTTATTTTCTATTTATTCATTTATAATTATTTTCTGTCAAGTTTTATTATTCGCTTATATTATTTAGATATAATTTAGTTGTTTGTTTCTTTATCCCTCCTTTTTCCTTGTTCTGAGTTGAGAATAAGCAAACTTAGATGTATGGCGGCCATTTTGAATTTCAACATAAGGAAAACATGGTAATTTTGATTGAACTAAAATCAATCAACACCATCTACTTGAGCAGCCCAGATATAGCTAATGAATATGTCAATGTCAATCTTACTTTTGGCGCCATAATGGATAAAAAATTCCCCAAAGGGGATCATGGGGTTTTGGATATGTTGCTTATAATGATGTATTCTGCAACGTCTGGTGAAAAAAATCAGCTCAATAACATTTTTTCCACGTAGTATGTGTTTTTCTTCTTCAGGGACTATACTATATCGTTTCGAGCCAACTGTCCACCAAAAACCCGTAAAAGATTTTTCCCTTTGCTTGGATCAATTAGAGTACTGAGGGAACAAAAGGGGCCCTCATCAACTCAAGAAATAAAAAAGGGCACCAAGTACGTAACACGGATAAAGACTCAATTAAAAACCATTGCAACCATGGTCGTTTATTATTAATTTTTTGGTATTTGTATGACTAAGTTTGGTATTACTGGAGTTTACTGGCAGTACAAAAACACGTTGAAAATTTGGTAGACGTTTCATATGAATGTCCCCGCGTATGCAAATGAGGCTTTGCCATTGTTTTCCGTCCCTGCTCTACTTCCCTCTCAGAACTGCACAATCATGACGGAATCATTGCAATACCTCATTTGCAGATACTGAGACTTCTACATGGAATTAATAGTTTAACTATATTCAACTGGATTGCAACGGTTCCAGTTGAACCACTAAAGTTGGGATCAACTGGAATTTTGACTTGGGTATTTCTAGTCTTTACAAGTATTTCACATACATGGATCGGTCATTACCGTCACAGTACAATCGTCTTCCTTGTATGACGTGAACTATATCTGCTATAAACTAGTACAGACGTCTCATTGGCTACAAAAAGTGATCCACGAGACAAGGTGATACCTCGTGGAACATACAAACCCTTATCAATACATCTTGTGAACACTCCCGTGCTGTCATACTGCATGTAGTGACCTGTTCCCGCAATGACTTTTACCCTATTTTCATTAAAAGCCCATCACAGCCATGAATACCTCACCATCACCGGCACACGTCACTCCTTTTGGAACACCTCTCTTCCCACGGCCTTAAAATCATCAATAGTAAATGAAATCTTAGCCTTTTCAAGTTTAATCCGATGACTTTACGCTCTTTCCAATTGCTCACCACGGCTTGTCGTTGCGGTTGGTTTCCCTGGTAGATTGGTTTAATGGGCAGTCTCAGTATCTTTCTGAGAGACCAAGTATTTGTGTCTGTGTATGTTATGGCATTGTACTCAGTTGTCTGTCATGGTCAGCTACTATATGTCATCCTGATGTGTTACGATGCAACCCACAGGTGTTGACCTCGGTGTTGGGATCATCCTTAGATTGTCATACACAAATCCTACACAGAAGGTATAGTTGGCATCGAAGATTTTCACATATTTGGACTGATCTGTAAGCACAAGATATCCTGTGACGTCACGGCCAGATCCCAAGGAAACAACATATTCATCTTTAGGATAGCCGGTGGGTGAGTGTACAGTTGTGATTTGAATACTCCTCTTGGTGAAGAAATAAACTTGACCTGAGTTCATGTTAATGTTCAGATTAGTCACTGCAATATTGCCGTTTGGACAACGTACTATTGCCTTTGCTTCTCTTAGCTCTCCTCCTTATCTCTTCTTTGCCGAACTGCCGGATAAGACGCCATGGCAAGCATCTCCAAAGTGATTGGCATCCGTTGGCTTTACGAGATCGTCAAATGACGTGACTGCAGCCGACATAACAATAATAATATAATCATTTTATTAATCTCATTTATATCGTTATGTTTTGGCTTAAAGCCACTATCAGCGATTTCTTTCAAAATGTAAACAAATAGCTCCCCATGATTCTTCATCAAAATTCATTTTTGCACGTTGTGTTGGAAGTATTGTATAAGACCCTGTAAGTTGTTAAGCGTAACACGCGGAAAAATTTTTTTTTTGTTCCCCCCCCCCAAAGGAAAAAAAAAAAAAATGACGATTTGAATGCTTTATTAATACTAATTATTATTACTAATAAAAGTCTGGATCCGACTTTTTATGTGTAGAAACCCTTCGTAAAATGGCATCTTCAGGACGGCTTTAAATGCTTAAGCGTCGTTTTTTTCAAAATAAATACTAATATAAGGTTGATATGACCTAACACTACAACTGGCGACACATGGGCATTTGAATTTGAAAAACAAATTACTGGATTATGGCTTTAATGATTATATTTTCATTATCCACCATTATGGGATCGCTCTAAATTTTCCCCAGCTTACATAGCTTCTTAATTCTGCAGTCAATTTTGAACTCACGAACGACGCTCATCTGTAAGCAAGGGGCTGTGTCTATAATACATTTACCGCTGTAAATATTTGACCGCTTCCGGTTATCTTCGAATAAAGCTCATGCACATATGCATATGACCCATTAGCTTTATTCTCGTAAGAATACATAGCGGTAGAAAAAATATCACACCGCGATAAATCTATTATAGAAGCGCGCTCAAATCTCAACCGCCGGTAAGAGCCCATGATATACTCCCAGTCTCAGCGAGCCATTTCTGCTCTTGAGCATGCTTGATACTTGATCCTTGTGACGTAGAAAATCTAAGCCATATAGATATGAACCTTGAAGACACATTGCAACAGAAGGTTTTTTGTATAATATTGTTACACATACCCCCTCTTTAACATATCTACAAACTCGGCCAAACAGAACTCTGTAAGTGGGCAATTATCGAATACATCCAAACAAAATGGCCGCCAAGGCAACTTTGGAGGGCCTGTATCTCCTAAAGGTTGGTTTTAGACCCCCCAAATATGTTATTAGTAGATACAAATATGAACACCAAAGAATCCAATAAGCTGGTTAAAAACGCACTATGACGTTTCTATGACGTTTCCATGACGTAACCACACAAATAGGACGTAATTATTATGTATTATTATGATTATTACGTCATCGGAGTTTAAGTAGTTTTAAGCCGCTTGTTCCAGGTTGTAACACATCAGTGACCCACATGAAAGGCACGTGGATCACGTTAGGTGGATCTTTTGAGGCAGATCTTCCTGGGTGGAGTCTACTGTAAGTTGGTCTACTGTGGGCGGATCTACGGTAGGGGGTGGATCTACTGATAGGCGGATCTACTGGGGCGGATCTACTGCGGCGGATCTACTGCAGGTGGGATCACTGTGGGCAGAATATCATGGAAATCTACTGTGAACGGATCTACTAAGGTGGGATTTCGACTTTATCGGATGAAACCCAAGACATTGACTGAAAAGAACAAAATCATAAGCACATGAGAAACAACTATAAATGAAAATTCAGTGAAATGAACTGGTTTAGTGGAACAAAGCAGGAATCCAATTGCGTTGTCAACCCAAGCGCTATTTGGGATCTGTGTCTTGAAAATATTACGGTCTAAGTAGGTGGTATCGGCAAGCATTTTCATGTCGACAAACTCAACAAAAGGCGAACGACCGAAATCGACACTGTCGACACCAGTGCTGGCAAAGTTTAGCTAGGCCTATGGTTAATTCCATCACCTGTTTCGGCTCTGTAATTTAGCTTCACCTTTTTCAACATTTTATGACCAGTGTGTGCTAAAATAATTATGAAACGTTATGGAGATTCTAAGACTTTGCAAGAAATAGACATGTACGCTAGGCTAGGCCACTGAACCAATTCGATTAAACATCAATATGCCATGCGTCTTGTTCAGTGCTTTTCGTCCTGCAAATTTTCAAGTACCACGCATCATTTTTAGCTTAAAGGCCGCTCGATATTTTCCCGATGAGGCGCACTCAAATTTTCAAACAAATCGTGTTTTTTGGCATATCCAAATGCTTGCTCCTATAATAATCACTATGTGAAATACTAAGCTCAAATCGAATCTTTCATACATAAAACAGGCCCGGAGGGGCGGAGGGGGCGCGCCTCCCGGTAAATCTGCAAATCTTGCAAAATCAGCCCATTTTGGACAAGTTTAGTTCTTTCGCCCTCCAGAAAGAAAAAGGGGTAATTTTGACGTTTTCAAATCCTGGATCCGCTCCTGTAAAATTACAACCTTGTTTATAAAATTCCGGATCCGGAAATTTTGGTACACACGTTATCCTATGACATTGTTACAATGCATAAATGTTTACTGCATGAAACGAAACGACCTCCGATTCATCTTTACCTTTGGAATTAAGCATTTTAGGTGCATCTTTATTTCTGTTTGTCTAATTTTTAATTTCTATGCAAAAATGTTATATTTCGAATCTCTGAGTCAGGCCTTTAACCTGTATAACTTCCAACTAACACATACAGCATATGAAAAGTAAACATTTCTTGAAGGAAATTGTCCAATCTTTCCGAATATGCTATCAAAATTGCAGTAGGCTAGGTCCTTAAGTCAGTTATTGATAAAAATACCTTGTAAAAAGTAGAAAAAAGTGTTCTCTTAGTGATTGGGAGCAACTGTAACGAAATGGCATCAAAATATGCCATATATTGCATAAGTCCTTAAAGACTGCTTTAAACTTTTTCAAGTAGCTTCTGCTGAAGGCACATCTAGTAATTTTTTTTTTTTTTTTTTTTTTTTTTTGCAAAGTAAATCCAATAACCATTCATAAAATGGTAAACATTAATAGGGTATAACCCTTGTGAAAATTGTTGAACTGTATGACAATATGAATTTACGTGTCTCATGCTCAAATTGGCAGGTCACATGTTAAAGGTCAACAGTTCCATGGATTAAGATAATAACACATGTTTATTGTGTTCCCTTGTATACTCAATCCCCACTTGTTAATTAATCAATTATTTTATTACATTTTCTTTAGAGTCCTACAACAATATTAATGGTCTCAAATTAAGGGTCAGTTAATTAGTTTATATATATATAATTCACAATAATTATTTTTTTGTTAGATAAAAAAACAATAAAGCTGATCTTCATATTCTTTTCCCCCCATATACTTCACATGGTACTGTGTCCCCATCTCCGTGTCCCATTGCTCCCCTCCAACATTCGTTTACTCATAGTCTAATTTTAACTATAAAGGCTGATCAAGATAATTTTGTAGCCACGTAAAGCTAAATAAACTTTGAAAATGATGCTTACTTGGCATATTAAACATCCCCACCCTATAGTAGCCCCATTCAAGACTCCAAACCTTGCCATATAACACTTGCGCTGCATGCTGAGAGGAGTGAAATACCCATGATTACAATCTCATATAAATGTTTCTGGTATTTTTTTTTTATTGGTTTTTCCGTTTTTTTGTCGACATATCGATATACAAACAGGCTTTGGAGCCGGTTCACATTGCGCATACCCTAAGCGATGCGATGGACTGACAATGTCCTGATGCAGAATGATAATGGGAAGCTGCACCTTGAGATTGTATTTATGTTATTTTAGTGCAATATAAACGATAACTTATTGTTATCGTTATCCATTATCATTTTTGTTATTGTTGTAGTGTTGTTGGTCTGCTGTTGTTGTTTTTATAGCACGTTTACGTCATACTATATATTCACACCAACATAGTTACGTCCGGCGTTCTTTTGTCCACCCTTATCGTACTTGCGTTAAATTGGCATATGACGCACGGTACGATCCATAATTTTTTTTAACGCAGCTGATCCGATTCTTTGGTGTCATCGTTTCTATCTATTTAATAATATATTTAGGGGTCTAAAACCAACCGTTTAAGAGATACAGGGCTTGACAGATGTCTTTTGGCGCCATTTTGGATTTATGCTAATTAGTCCCACTTCCCGAATGTCCGATTTTGCCGTTTGGATATGATGTTCGTAGGGACTATCAAACAAGAGTGAAACCAACAAACCTTCTGTTGCAATTTGTTCTGGTTCATCCATAAGTTTACTGTACTATTGTCAAAATCTCGGTATGCGCACGCCAATCGCTCGCTGCGATCTGGTGATGTATGCTGGCTTTATTGGCGGTTCATGGTGTTGTAACTGTTTTATTTTTTCCATCGAAAATGTATAAAGTTGGAGTGGATTAAAGCCACAACATTGCAAGTTACCCGAGCATATGTGCAGCAAGCAATGTTGGGGCATAGTCATGCAGAGTTGGGTAGTCTCATGTAGCAGACAAGTTCATCTGGTTCCAATTAAGTTTTAAAATTAGGACAGGTATATGGCCTACTAGTAAATTCGTTTACATTTCCAAAGCAGCTAGAAACAAAACTTTTGTATGGAGACAGCCCACCCATCACAGTGGATAACTCTCAGTTCATTGACATTACTGGATGATCTGACCCATGGTCATGAGAGTATCACTAATGGGGACATGGCCCCAGAGTAACACACACTAGAGTTGACAATATGCTCATGCAACCAAGGGCACAGTTCACTAGGTTGTACTTGTACATTCATTGACATGATCTGATCTTGTGTATTCTAGTATCATATATCATACACAAAACTCAGGGGGTGTGTTTTCTAACTACACTTGTGAATGAAGCTATTGCACTGTGCCATATGATCTTTTCCTCATCAGTGGACAAGCATTGTTTTAAAACCTGTTTCTGTAAGTTTGAATTTTTTATTTCGGTGCCAATGTGCTGTGGTTAAAATATTATGATCTATTTGAATTGCATAAACTACCCACAATTTTCCACATTGCTGAACAAGTTCGGAAATTTATAACAGGGCACTCACGTATGAAATGGATTGCTGTAAGGCTGGCATTTCCAACCCCATGTATTTCCAAATTAAAGGTTGATGCATGATTATGCCTTAATATATCCTGGTTATATAATCTCCCTAATATAGCGTTTCCTATGATCTCAAGTATAATTACCATAACATATTAAGTACTAACATCCTCGCTTAAGCGATGGGAATAATGTCTCTTTTTAAAAGACTATTCTTGTTGAAAAATAAAACAGTTCACTGTTTTTAATAATTACATCATTTCTTTTTACCTACTGTAGTCCATTGTCGGTGGTTGTCTGCTGCGTCTTTTATGGCGTCCTTTATGTCACGTTCTATGAAAGTATCTTGGTCTTGGCTGGTATCTGAGATGTTAATCGACTCCTCACTTTCACCAAGGCTACTTGTGCCACTGTCAAATACCGGCGAGTTGGTCATCTTTTGGATTCATTCGACGTTGGAATATCTAACCCATTTAGAAAGTAGGGGGGAAAACAAGAAACACTATCAATCACAAGTTGTCTGTACAGGCCTGGACAACGTTTTTATTTTCTGCTGGAATCATGCGAAGTGTATAACCGGGTGTGTGAAAAATATGGTAAGTTTAGATGTATCAAAGAGGACCATTCCATTTCCATATACCAAAATGCAAAAACAGGGGGTCAGCTATACCTGCCTTGGAGTGCTTATGTTCTGTTTTAGCCTACGGGTGTATTTATAAAAAAGGAAACCCTTCAAAGCGGCCTCTATTTCACGAAAAGAAAAGGAGTACGCCATACAAATTAATTACACATACTGACGCATCAAGCCAATCTCCGATAAGTGTTCAAAAAGTCGTTTTAGTTCGCTTACAGTCTCATGCACAGTTAAAAGCTTGTTTTGCTCGTTTAGAATGAATGTTTATATGAATATAAATTATACTGAGGAGTTATGTTTTCAAAATGATCCGGAATAGATGTTGTAACCAGATAAGAAAGTATCAAGCAATAGGGCTTTAAAGATGCCATATTCTTGCTTTTCGCCATGTCGCCAGCCAAATCCGTTCTTTAAAAGGTTGTCCCTGCTAGTTACACAAGAGCGCATATCCCAGATGCTTGAATTTTTTATCAGCCTCTATTATGAACTAATTGTTAAGTTTAAAAACATGATAAAATTGGATTATTAAAGGTTCGGCAAGAGCTCTCTGAGAGCATGTCGCCAATATTGCAGACAGATACGTTACGATATATCGAATATTACAAATTGCTAAAATAACTGAATACCTATGTTCCATTATGTGATAAATCGAATGTTCATGTTATATTATCATTTGTGCATAAAAATCTGATTTCAACGTAACAATTCCACCCTAGTAAATAAAGAAATCCCCCTGTTCTTTCATACCGCGACAGATAGTTACCTCCCGCCTGTACGATCTTGCAATTGGCGTGACACATAAAGTTGAATACCACACCATGATTTAGTATGATAGTAATACCTGATAACGTATAGACAATCGGTGAAGCACGTATCTTTCATCAAGAACAGCACACTAAGAAAAAGGCCACCGACAGATACGTTTACGACGTACGTTCATAAGTGCTTAAGCGTTAGGCAATATACTAAAAATCGGATATAATTTTTAAGATCACCCATGCATTGTTTCCGTGTTCTAGAATATTAAAGTTTACGATTTTTCATGATTTTCAGGAAATTCCTTAATGTTGATATTTCGTCATTTTGGAGACCAACTTGAACACTTTACCGAAGAATGCCTGAAAGTACATTCATAGGTTTTCCCGACACCGGAAAAAAGTCTTTTCCAATAGGAACACCTATTGACCGTGTATGGCCGATTGAAAATTTTACAACATTTTCATTTTATCCACGGTTGTTACTCTTTCAGTAGTATTTAGACAATACACCTTCTCCAATCACATTCGTTTCGTTATTGTTTTCGTTTGTTTTTGCGATAAAGATTCAGTTCGATATTGAAAAGGCTAGTTTCAATTATTAGAAATTCCAAGATTTTACCTCATTCTTCTTTATTGCGCTGCTCTGCCCCCCCCCCCCGTTTGCTGATCAAAGAATCATAAGACGGATGCAGGCTTTGCGCTCTCTTTTCCATTTCAATAATGGAACTTCTAATCATTCTATGTCCGCGGATGCAAACAAAAAAAGACATCACAAAATGCAAGCCACACCGTTATTCTATCTTGTCTAGTGCGAAGTTCTAACACTTAATTTTGCTGGTGGTTCCTGTACATCCACTTCACACTTTAATGTTTCGCCTATGCAAGTCTAGGAGTCAAATGGGGATCTTCGGCACAGAATAACCGCTGTCCTTTGCAAGCCTCCGCAGTCAAGCATGATGTAGAAATTCGATTACTGAAAGTACTGAATAAATAACAGAACGCACGCTCTGCATCCGTGTTAGAGGCAGGCAACTTCCCCAAGTGGGGTGGCGGGAAGAGCAGCCAGTACAAAGATAGAGGAAAGATCGTGGAATTTCCAATAATAGAAACTAAACTCCTCAATATCATAACTGACTTGGTCGCAAAACAAAAGAACCATAAACAACAGAATGAGCTGGAGAATGTGTAGTTCGAAAGACACTGAACATTAGCATCCGTGGATAAAATGACAAGTGGGTACCAATTTTTAATTGTCCATAATTCGTCAATCTTATCGTATTTGAAAGATTTGTTCGGTGTCAGAACCTGAAGAATGCACTTTCGATGTGTAATCAGTGTATGGTTTACTTTTTTCTCTTCGTGAATAGAGGGCACTTTGAGGGTTTCCCTATTTTTTGAGCACACCCTGTTAACTTCCTTTTCTGCTCATATCCACAAAGAATGCAAGTGAGAAAGAAACAAAAAAGAAACATAATCTGCATCTTCCAGGACTTAGCCGTCCGCGTCTGTGAATCGACTGTAAACCGTAAATAACTGTAAGATTTTACTTAAAGGGGCATTTCATATCCACAACCTCGTCTCCCCCGACTTACCTAAAAAAAGTTGAGATTTTTATAGCATCGAACGTAGCCTTTGTAAATCCACGTGTGTCCATCTTCCGTGCAAATCGTGTCGCATCTGTAAGACTATTCGCCATGTTGTATTTTCTGTCTGTAAACGGACAGAACTTCAGCACAGTAGCCTATGTTACCGTGAGAAACAGGCACTTGCTCATAACACAAAACCGCAAGATCGGGATCGGCGCAAATTTTGAGAAATAAGCTTTTCTCAAGGATACTCGTAATCAATGAAAAAAGAGAAGGTGCTGAAATCACCGAAATGCGACCTTAAGGCATTATGGGAAAAATTAACGGGGAAAATTATATCGTACCGCAATATTGCGGCTGTATTGTGTATATTAATGGCTATTTCGGTTAAAATATTTGCTTGAATTGGAAATTTTTTTATGGTATCTTTTTTTTTTAAAAAAGAAAATGTTAGAGAAAATTATTTGCTTTAATGGAAACCAGCATTATTTAGGGTTAATCGTTTATTTAGGATGAAGTTCAATCTTTACCGGTTTATCACAGTCCAAGAAATTCGGCTGACGGGTAAATGACATTATTCCATTTTCAAATTTAAAGGCTTTACACGTGTAGCAGATTTTCTAGCGAAGCTTCGCGATTTACCCGGTTTTTCACCGAAAATAATGAGGCATATTCATAAAACAAATAATTTTACGATTGGCCACGCAGTAGGGTAGACAAACTTATTGGTTGGATTAATTTTTGTTAATATTTCCGTCTAAGTTATACCGGGAATTCGGTGGTAATTACGATTCATTTTATTTTACAGTATAGATTTTAATCTAACGCTCCAATTGGCAACATATAACGACAACTCTGGGGTGAATACATACTTTTAGTCCAATCTAAAATTGAAGATAACCGCAGTTTCAATATGAATCTCCATTCAAGACCGCGTTATAAGCTAGTGTCGTACGGACAGTAATGACTCAAAATATCCCGTTTTTCCTTATTGGGGTTACTTTTAGTCTTATTACTTGCGGGGTTTATGATAGGACCTATACTTCTTACAGACATGCACAAATCTGATTTGTTTATTTTTTGTTTTTGATTTTCTGAATTAACAAATAGTGTCTTCAAGGTGGCATATGGCACTGATTAGAAAACCTATGCAATTAATTAAGCACAGCTGTTTCATACGCTCATCATGTAAGAAACATGTGATTCAACATTTGTTGCATATTAATTACTCATTTGCATAATTGATTAGCTATAAGTGGCCATGTAGGCCATTGACCAGCTGTTAACCGAAAATCATAAAATCATACGAGGTGACAAAATTAAAGCGCTTGCACAGATATAGTGAACGAACCTTATTGTATAATCTTAAAGAAGGTATATGTTACCGGGGCAAGATTAAAAATAATTGGGACAATATAAAGAATAATCATAAGGATAAAATAATGCTATTTCATTTACTTGAGGCTCGTTCACCTCCTTGTATGTATGATCAGATGCTGCTCGGTTGTGAATTCACCGTTAAAAATATATCTGTAAATTTACGGTAATTTCTGGCAGCGAAATTTTTAGACGTTTTCAGTAAGTAAAACAATAGAAGCTCTTGTCAATTTGCGGAACTTTTACAGCATTTTTACGGAAATTTGCCTCAGATAACGGAAAACATTGCGTATTAAAACAGAATTATCCTTAATTTAAAAATACAGAGGTTCTGGAAATTTTGCTGCCAGAAACTTTCGTAAATTTCCATAAATTAACAAGTTCAGTTTTTGTTTGTATGATTTTTTTTATCATGGCGCGTAATATAAAAACTCCAAAATTCAACTTTATAAAATAAATTATCACATTCAAAGAGTTCAAGAGGCATTTCTTATACAATTTTTGTTTTTATTGCATTTAAGAAAACATTTTCCGTAAGTTTGATGTCCGTTAATTTGGTCCAGAAACCATAACTCCGCGGCGTTTGGTATAAAATAAGAAACAAATAGCACTCAGCAATAAATTATGCAATTCAAATGGAGTGTTGAAAATAATTTTTAAACCTCAATATTTTGTACCAAGTAAGTATAGAAGCATCTTCTCTTTTACTAAAAACAGGATTTTTGCTGTTGATTTTAATTTCTTGATATTGACCTTTGAAAAAACTAGATTACATTAGAAATATAATTTGTTGTTGTGCGCGCGCGCTGTCGTGGCTTGTTTGTTTCAATAAATTCAAAAAACAGCATCTAACAAGATAATTATTTTGTCATTTTGTGCACTTTAACAACCAAAATTTTTAACAATGAAACGAACTAAAGTCAGGGTTTTGGTCTTGAAAGTCAGAAAATACTGTTGTTTAGAGCAGTTACCATCTGATGTACCCCTGCAAAAAAACTATAGACCATGTCTACTTCTTACAAAGATCCACGATATACAATCCTGTAAACACATGTTAAGCATTGAATATCTCGAAACAAAATTTTGACCTTTTTGAAAGGTTTTTCTCGTTATTTCCGTTTTATATGAAGGCGAAGCACTTCCTGTTTCCCCAGTGTCTGTGCACAAAATGTATAAGAAATAAACTTATTATTTTTTTTTAATATTTTTAATTATTTCAGTACACCCAGAAATACTGCGCGGCGCTCGACAATAAACATAATTAAATGTTATGTTCTTACCATAGTAAGAAAGAAAGCAATGCAAGAATTCACTGGGTAACACAAATCAGAACACCTTTTTTCAAGCAGCAACAACATTGAACCACCTCCCTGTGTGCAATCATCGGATTCACACAATGGAATTTTGTTATGCTTGAATAGTATTCATAACAATATCACACCGGGCTTTGAAAGTCATAACGTTGCACTATTTTAAAAAGTGTAAAAACATCAGTTACCATATGAGAAAAGTACAACATACCTGAAAAAACTTGACTCGCGTTACATGAAGAAGCGAATGCATACTCTTCTGCCCAAGAAGTATGAAAAATAGGCATACAATTAACCAAACAAACGTTAATTTTCTTGCTTCAGTCAATACAGGTCTAGTAGTTAGTAGTATATACAAAATACCTCGCCTCTTCTGTATATGCGGAAGATCAACCGCGTGCCAATTAAGTGCACATTTGACCTCCGACTGTTTTGTTTCCCTTTGTAGTTATTTCTTTTGAAATTATGACTCATAGCAACGGGGTACGTAAAATACAAATATTGAATAGATTCTTTTTCTAGATACAGTAAAATCAGCTTAATTGGGGCATGTCCGGAAGACCCTGAACCCGCGCCCAAGTAAGCAGGTTGTCCCGATTAAAGAGGCGTATTAAACACAGTTCTACATAGGATGTAGAATGGTTTCCTGAAACCAGCATGTTAATTAACAGAAAATTCACAACAAAAGAGGGTTCGATTAAGTTGACTTCGACTATATAAAGTACCCCAAAGATCGAAATAACGAACCCGTAACAATTTGCAAAGATTATTACCAGTCAAAAATCCCCCATGTAAGTAGACGTATATACCTTATTCTGTATTTTATCGGGGAACTAACGCTCGGACGTTTTACGCTCCAGGAGGATCCTCTTTAGAAAAAAAGTTTATTCATAAAGTAATATTAAATTAACAAAACAAAAACTCAAATATAATAAGCAATGAGAAATATGTTAAAGGCTGTAGTAAACATGAATTGCAACATAGAATTAAAAAAACATTGACTAATTTCTCAAGGAATCAAAATTAGGCAAGAAAAGAGGTGGTTTTGATAATGTAATAATAAATAAAATAATAATATAACGGAGCATTTATATGGCGCTCTACAAACACACAGCGCCTCACAATTATATTACGCCGCTTCAAGAAATCGTCACGATCATTTCTCTTCATTTGGTGCTGCTCGAAGGACAGCCTTACAAAGCGCACAAGCCTATCAGCCGTTAATCGTAAATATTCCCCATAGCAGCTAGCCAGATTCGCTTGGGTGACGAGAGGCAATTGAGACTAAGTGTTCTGACCCAGGGACACAAACACGTTGGACCATAGTGGGCTCGAACTCACGATTTTCACGGTCTATTGATCACGAGTCCTGCACTTTTCATTGGACTTTAGACCACACGCGCTCTCAAAAATACTTAAATGAAAAAACACTGTCATTGAAAGAAAGTTGCTACGGATATCAATAAGAAGACCATTCTACAAAATATGTTGGAGTTACAAGAGAATTAAAGGATTTGCTTCTTATACCTTGTTTGTGTACAAAATGAGCGCGAGTAAATGTAAAACGAGAATACAACTATGGTGGGGCAATGAGACACTAAAACATGCATTAGGAGTTGATTTTCCCATCTCAGAAAATTCCCCATATCATCAATAGAAGTTCTTATATCAGCTGATAAAAGAATACAAGGTCTATTTTGATGAACTTCATGTGGTTGCAAAGAGTGGCATTATACTTTGACCATACTGGGCTGCGATAATCAAAGTATGGCATGACTACGGAGCATCATTTGTAATACGTTTAGAGATGTTGAAAATATATTTGAAATGTTCACACCAGAAAGTAATTATCTCAAAGATGACCTCAAGATATTTGAATTTGTCCACTTTTTCAAAAACATTTCCTCTATATGAAACACAAAAAATATCAACTTTTGAAGATCAGTGTCTAGAGAAATCATGAACTCAGTCTTCTTAGTATTTGACAAATTATTGTTAAGCTCCATGTGGAGATTTATAAAATTATCAGAACAGTTCTGCATTTGATACTATTAGGAAGCAGAATATAGAGAACAGAGGGCCTAATATATACCCTTGATGAATTCCAATATTTACATGATCAAAGTCAGGAAAAGGAGAGGCGATGTTGACGGTTTGAGATTTATTATTCAATTAAGTAAACTACTCAAGACGAACACCAACAATGCCATATTGTTTCAGTTTGTTAATTCGGTAATTAATAAGGTATCAAATGCCTTCTTTAGATCAAGAAACATTGCACTAGTGACTTAAACATCATTGATATCATTAAGGATGTAGTCAGATACATTAAGAAATTGTTGTGGTAGTGGTTACTTATTAACCCAGATTGGAAAGGATGAAGAATACCATAGAGTCATATAATTGAGTATGTGCAACACGTTTAAAAATCTTAGAAATAATACGCAATATGAAATATGAAATGAAATATGATATCAATGTCATTGCCACAATTTGTAAAAACTTTAGGTGTATAATGAACTGCTCTAATATTTGAAATATTTGGGGATTAAGTTATTAATACAGTTTCATGACTTTTCAGGATTTTGAACATTATCCTCAACAAAGTGTATGCAATACTTTCTTTTAAGCGAAAGCGAAATGCTTGTGACGATTTCCTGACGGCAGCGTAATAATAATAGGCAACAACGCTGTGATCTTGATGAAATGGCGCTTTATAAAAGGCAATATATTATTATTATTATTTTCGAATATTTATTTAGGGTGTTTACTCTATTTCTGAAAGATTTTACTTTTTCCTAATCTTCTGGGTTATTCATTGGTTCTACGTATGTGCTTTATAATAAAATTAATCTTTATCTTAGAAAGCCTACTATAATCACTGTTGATCCTCTCAAGAAGATAATCCTTGACTGTTCTCCTTTACTGGAGCATATTTATCGTATCATGGACACAATATATAACATCGGATGCTTGATTAAACTTCATCTGCCAAATATCCCAAATATTATTAACATCATTATAAATCAAAACATTACAGTTTACTTTCTTGAGTGTAGTTATATTTTTAATAATTAAAGGTTTAATTTTAAAAGACGAGCCTTCGTATAATGTGAGGAGTAGCTTAGACCTTCTTGTTTTTTGTTGCATTTTTCAAAAAAACAAGGACAACATATATACATACAGGATTTTACTTGACTTCTAGTAAAGATTAGACAGCCAAGGATCACAACATCAGTTAATCTTTAAGAAGAAGTGCATCTTGAAATAACGCATCTATTCGCATAGTCTCGCTTGCACCAGGCATATAGGAAGCGTTTTACACTTAAGAAGGAATGGAATTTGTATGTGGCTAGTCAGACAAGCTCTTAATACAGATCAGGTTTTATATAACAAAGTAATACCACCATCTTATTGGTTCCTTCCCACAAGTCTTGCAAATCATACCATTTAATTAGAACTTCATTATCACCAATGTCACTATTCTTACCGGGCCAGTTTTAAACATAAAATATAAAAGATTTGAATGGAGAAAAACAGTGAGATATATATATTATTCCTGAGCCTTTCGATGGACATGAAAAATTTTGAAACTTTTGTTGAGCACTTTAAAGATTGAAAGAAAATTGACTCAAAGTTGTCAGTTTTCCACAGACTACTGTGCATTAGTGATCTGTGGTTCTGTGGTATGTAATCTGTATTAACTATTAAGGCATAAGGTTCTTCTGCACTTCCGTTGTGCATAAGGGGGGGGGGGTCCAAGTGGACCCCCGCTCTGAAAACCACTGCCATTGGAATTTTTTACCAAAAAACTCTAGTCATTGATAGGGTACATCACACGACCCCCATAACAGGAAAAAATTTTTAAAATCGGTTGTACAGATTTCAAAATGGCGGCCCCAAAACATTTTTGAAACTCGCACCCAATTCTCCCGCCCCCAAAATGAAAAACCATTTTCCTCAAGGACTTTTTTCCATAAAATTTGACTCCTAAAGTAGAAACATCATTACGATTACATAGCGAAATTAAAAAATCAGAAAAGTTATTCCGGTGGAATTTTATGGGCCAAACAAATTTGTTTTTTTTTTTTATGCTAATGACCGGTTGCATTTTTTTCCACCAAAATATTGCGCAACGTATTTAGGCAATGACATAAAAATCTTAGGCAAAAAATAATTTAGAGTTAAAAACATTACGCGCGAAAAACGAAATCCTGGTCCACTTGACCCCCCCTTATGCACTTAAGTGTAGTGAAAAAAACATAAAGTCTATCCGGTAGTTAAAGAAATTTGTCTAGTTCAGTTGAACCAATGGCCAAGGCATGTGATCGAGTATTCTTATAGGATAACATTGGTATCATTTAAAGCCCAAAAATTGAACATGCTACTCACGTAAACTTTTAAATTGCGTAACCAATGTACGACATGTTGCCGATTTTACTGCAGCGGGTCAAAATTGTACGATTTATTTGCAGGTTTGTTTTTAAATAATTTACGAAAAAAATACAGCACTATCTGTCTTTATACACTGTTGCTCATAAAGTGGATATTTTTCAAGACCCAATCTTAAAACGTATTTCTATTGAAAACGCTCAGTAATCATATAGAGAAGATGGATTGATTCACATACTGAGCCCCCACAACCAGGTGAAGTGAAGTCATGCATAATTTTGAAGTAAAGGCCCGACTCAGAGATTTCCTGAGGAGGGGCGCCCTCAATTTCCAAAAAAATCGTGTTTTGCAGTACATAATGCTTGTCCATATACAATCACTGTGTGAAATTGCAAGGCTCAAATCGACTTCCTCTATAGAAAATACCAACTTTGTTATAAAATTCAAGGATACGGAATTTTCGTTATACACAGTATCTATGGACGTAAGCTGACACATAAATGTTTACTGCATCAAAACGAAAAATACGATTCATCTCAGATTTCGGAATTGTGCCTTTTAGGTAACTATCGTTTTAGTTCAAGTTGCCTATTTTTCATTATTACATAAAAAAATAATATTTCAAAAATCTCTGAGTCAGACTTTAAGTAACAAGGGCTCTTGTTGGAGCGATAAATAATAAATGATAGACGTATGTTGTTTGTTCCTTTTCCCTGCTCTAAGCCTGTGTACAAGGGGACCAATTTCAGAGTGGTTGTTACCTTAACAACAAAAACTGACCAGAGGTTCCCTATAGGGAATGTTATTGTCCAACGGCATAGTCAATACGCCGAAGAGTAACTAGTGCTGCCACTCCGACGGGAAGGGTATTTCTTCGGGATATCGCAGAGCCTTACGGTCTGTAATGTTCACACCCAAAACCGTTCACCACAGAGTTGTTCGATTGACTTCGCGGGCTAGGGAGCACAGAAGACTACAGCCGGGACACTGGCGAAATGTTGTTTATGGACGAGAGCGCTACATCCTTGACCATTAATAGCAGCGGCGGATTAAGTTTTTTTTTGGGTTTGTGTTTCGGTTATGAAACAGCCAAAAAAGTAAAACTGATAATTCGTGCATTTAAAATGGTAATCTATGTGTTTAGGTCTACTTACTTATGCTGTCAGAATTTGAAACAAATTGAAAAAATAATGGTCATTGTGACTGGTTGCCATTGTAACAGCGGTCATATTGGAACCTATTTTTTGCTGATTGGATTAAGCAAAACATTTCAACCAAAACTATTGATGATATAGGATGAAACCAAAGGGGAAATTGTTTGTAGGTTAAACTATGTTCATAACTCAACTGGTGTTCTAATATTTGCCGAAATTGGAAAAAAAATAATTGGAAACTTTCAATTTTTGTTTTTTTGTTGACAAAAATGCTTCCCGTCAGTATAATCCATACATTTTAGTTCAACTCTCAAGAACAACAAAGCTAAGAGCCCCACGCACATTGGCTCCAAATTTGAAGTCTGTCATCCACTCTATACTTTTCGAGAAATCATTCGGTTTTGCGTTGCAAGAACTTTGCCAAAATCGACATGTCAAAAACGCAGTCGCAAAGTTCAGATAGTCTTAAGGATGATCAATTAATGTTTTAATAATGGATTAATGGATTGAAATTTTTTAATTTTGCAGATAGACTTAGATAACATTTAAAATAAACATTTATGAAAGGTTTTGATATTTTTGTTAGTTAAAAAATACAGCATTTGTTGGGTGTCAAGAAATTCGCCAAGATGTGTTCAGAATGAATCGATAAAACAATTAACAATACATAAGAATTAAAATGAAGAAAAAGAAAGATTGTTCTGCTCGTTTTCGCTCATGTCGTTTGACTAAAACTGTCTTAACTACGGAACCGAATCGTCCGATTTTGAAGCCATTATTATGTTTTCAGAATCTTCCGTCCTATTTCGGCACACTTACAGACAACACTATTCATGCAAATTGGCATTTGGATGACCAATTTTCCCACACTTGGACAACTCATCCACTATGTGATTTAGAGTGCCAAAGTTCACATATTAGTACATGCAGAAATCAGAATGAAGAGAGATAATTATTGTAGCCAGTGGTTAAAGGTGGTATTTGAGTACCATTTCAGGTGTGTGTACGGGGTGGGGGGGGGGGCTTGCCTCTTGCTGATATGTTTTTTTTTAAATTTTATGGTTCCCGGGTTTGCTGGTTCCTTGTGGAATGTAGGTACATCCTTGGTGGTTCCCAGTTGGTACTGGTGGTGGTGGGGTGCGGGGGGGGGGGGGGTTGCTGTAATGTTGTATTTTGGTGGTTCCTGGTTTCTGCTGTTCTTGTTGGCTGTAGTTGACATTCCTTTTGGTGGTTCCAGTGGACTACTGGTCAATGTATTGTTGGTTGCCAGTGTTACTGTTCAAATTTTGTTAGTTCTTGTGGCTGCCAGATGCATTTTTGCTGGTCCCAGTAGCTACTGTTCCAATTATTGGTGGTCCTCAGTGGTTGTGGTTCCATCTTGGTGTGACTGGTGTTATTCTATGGTGATTCCCAGCTACTGGTTCAATTTTATAGGTTCCTTGTGGCTGTCGGTTTCATTTTTTTGTGCGTTCCCGATGCCTAACTGTTCAATTATTGGTTCCACATTGTTTTAGGTTTTTGTTGCTGTTGGTTTCTATTTGGTGGTACCCAGTTACACTGGTTTCAATATGTCGGTGATTCCCAGTGCTATTGGTCAATATTGTGGGGTTCCCAGTTGCTACTGGGTTGCATATTTTGGTGGTTCCTGGTGTATACTCGTTCTATTTATGGTGTTTCCAGTGTACTGACTGGTTCAATTCTTAGATTCCTTGTGGATGTTGGTTCCATTCTTCAGGGTTCCCAGTTACAGCTGGTTTTTACAATATTTTGATGGTTTCTGGTGTTTACTGGTTCCATTTCTTTATGGTCCAAGTGGCTGTTTGTAAACTAGTTGAATTTATTAAGTACAACCCTGCCCTTCACAGCGATGGGTTCAAGTCCAGATTTGAACATATAATGATAAATTGGTGGATTTTTTTTCGCACGTACACAAAGAATGATCTCCGCTAATTTAAAAATATTGTGCTCGACAGTGCGCGTCTCGCACTATATTTTTAAAAATTAAAGCTCGACCATATCTTTTTGTGTAGCGTGCTCATCCATCCAATTTTATATCAAACTTGGAGCAAGCAAAAACTTATATTTCAAGGTTAAAACTTTAAAATGATAAACACAATTTGCAAATATAACTCTGTATAACCCCCCCCAAAAAAAAACACGTAAGGAAAAGGGCCCTGCAGAAGCTTAAGGTGGGAGCTTTAGCGTCAAGAAGCAACGCAATATCGCCTTAGTACGAACTAAGTGTGTCGGGGGGGGGGGTGGGGTTGAGAGCAATATTGTAGGAGGGCCCTGTACAGCATTTTGTATACTGACTATTGAGTCCATGACACGCTATAAGGGTAATAACGTAGTGTTGCTGCAACGCGTGACGACAAAGTCACAACGCGTTGCCGATCGAAATGTCGTAACACGTTTCGTTGTCGGCCGATTAGAATAATGAATTTCATGTAAGTATTTCAAAAACAGCCATTAATGCATTTGCAAGAACCTGGCAACACGTGTGGAATCTTACAATGCATGCGGCTTTCAAAACGCGTTGCGAAGGCACACAAGCCAAGTGAGTCATACCGTATGCCGAAAACGTGGTAAAACATTCACAACGCGTTGCCGAAATATTCATTAATCGCACAACGCGTTGGGAGACGTAACCACAAGCTTATAAGGGTCATAAGTTTGTGTCGCAACGGTTTGTGGAATTTTCCACAACGCGTTGGCACTTTCTCACAACGCGGTTGCATCCTTATGACTTCTTATGGCTTATGGACCTTCACAAAGCGTTGTGAAGCTTGCCACGCCTTTGTGATGTTTCCGCAGCGCGTTTGTGAGATACTATGCATGAGTGTGGTGTTAAATTCATCATTCTGATCGGCCGACATCGAAACGCGTTATGACTTTCTCACAACGGTTACGGCAAAACGTTATGACCTTATGGTTTGCCATATACGTCAACATAAGCTTCGTATGCTCTGTATATATATAAAGAATACCTATCCCTATAGAGCTTTTTAATAGTCATGATTTTTCGGAGGGAGGGGCTCAATAAGTACATGTGGAATTACACACGCACGCGTGACCAACATCAAGTAAAAAGAGTGTTTTGTGATAAGTAACTCGCGGTTTAGTAATAAAACGCGATTTCAGGGGCAAAAGGGTATTTTTTGATTCATGCTTGTTTTGCTTATGATTAATAAACTAAGTCTAAATATAATAAGAATAATTTGTATTATATTATTATTATAGAACAATATTTTTAGCAGCCAAAAAATCTTGCTTTGGGCGTAAACAATTTGGTACTAAAAGTAATAATTCCTTGTACGGTGAAACTCGTCGGGTGTCGTGAAAAGAAGTGTCATCGCGTGTGGTAGTGTACTTTTGTACGGTGGGAGAGAGTGCGGTCTAGAATTGGTTGTGGTGCTTGCTGCTATGGCGAAAATATACCAAAAAACCTAAAAATCCCGGGTCGAATCCGGGTTTTTGGGTCACTTGCTGGTGACTAATCGGGTGCTCAATTTGGATTAATCCTGTTATTCCGAGTATTGTGAAATACAGAATGCCGCTCTCCTCCATTGGTTCACTGAAGTGGGCAAAATGAATCATGAATTTGGAAAAGCATCCCGTCTAGTCCTTCGGAGGGGACGTAAGCCGTCTGGTCCCGTGTACCGAGAGTCACAATCGTGTTACATGTTGTAACATCGCAGTCAGTTGTCGAATAAGAGTAGGGTGTTATGAAACCCGATGACTGTTCAATCCGGCGCCAGCCCCGGGTCAAAACAAAACCGGGACATGTAGGAGCGTCCGTATCATTTGATAAACGCGGGCAGCCGAATCAGCTTACACAGTTGAAAAATCCTGGACACACCACAAGCCATACGAATGACTTGTGGACGCGAACGTTCGCAGTTTCATGGTTTGCTCCATTGGAGACGGGTCATTGCAAACTATTGTTTGCTCCCCTGGATTTAAAAAGGCTACTTAAAACCGGTTACGGTTTTACACATGATTTTGTTTTATTTTAGCATGTTTAGTGTTGGACCCGAAGAACGAACGAGTGTTATCTTTTATACTTGAGGTGGCACCCTCGTGTGTGAATTTTTTTTGTTTATCGCATAGCGAAATAAACTGGTTTTGATAGACAGCGTTTTACCGTTGACAACGCGTTTGTATTGTATGTTTTTTCCTCTCTAAGAAACGAAGAAATGTCAAGCTTCTTTCAATAATGTTTTTCTTTCCACTATCAGTCATTGTTTCCAATTTCAAATTGCCCATTTTGTCTCTAAATTGCTGGTGTTAGGTCAAATCAACACCTTATATCATGTTCTGTGTAAAAATCAGACACTTTGTAAACATTTTCAAACGGACTTGAAGTGAAAGATACCTATCTTACGACTGTCAAGGCATGCTAGACCTAAAAAACGTCGGATCCCGACTTTTATTAGTAAAGTTGCCCAACCCCCCCCCCCCCCGCTTGTTCAGAATTTCGTTCCGACTGGAAAAAATTGCGCCTCTGATGCTGGCCCCCTGAAAATGTGTGTGCCCCCCTCTGTCCCCTGAAAAAAAGCTGGTACGCCACTGCTTTAGGAATTACTCACAATTTCCATACAACAGTGATATAAAATTGGATCGATTTTAAACAATTGGTCGAGCTATGAGTTCATATTTAAAACTCCATAGCTGAGCCAATTCATATTGGCGTAAATCATCCAATTTATTGATTATCGGGTTGGATCCGATATTTTCACACACTTGGATCCTCAAACAGGATAATGTAAAAAATTGGACTTGATGAAAATTAGGGGGCGCATTAATTGCCAATTCTTGTGGTTTCAATCGGTGGCTATTCAACGGTGCGCCAGCCCGCTATCCATGTGTGGAGGTCGCACGTCGGAGATTCTGGCCCGAAATCATGCGCCAGGACCATGACCAGTCTATTATTCATAAGGCAGCAATTCAATATTTTCTACTTCAATCCACAACTTGAGTTTTTATGATTCCATCTCCAACTCTTAAAATACAATAAAATCATAAACTAAATTTTTTTTCCAGGAGTGGATTCGAACCACGACCTTTAGATAACAAGACGGCGCCCACAGGCACACGCCACGCAATCCGAAAGCCCCGGGCAGGTAGGAAGTCGTTCTTTGTAATACTTCAATAAAAATTTAAAGCGCACACATAAAATGAATAGCGCCCTATGAGACGGTTTGAAAAATATTGAAAATTATGTCATGGAGCATGATTTCGAGCCCAAAAATCTCAAAGAATCGTGGAGGTCAGTGGTGCATAAATTAGTGCCCGGGAGGGGGGGGGGGGGTCTTAGGGAAAAGGGGGTGGGGTTGGTCGGTGATGTGCGGGGAGAAGGGTATCATTTCAAGCAATTTTGGCATAATTGATCGTCCCATCCTCTTTTGGCAACATTGGTATATGCAAGGGTTTGCATTTCTGTTGCAGTGTATTTTCCAATGGCCAATCAGGTAAGAATGCATGCAAACCACGAGTTTGAAAAATAACAGCTGCAGAATGGCTCAAATACATTTTAACAGTGAGTTTTCTCTCAGCTTCTGGGGCCGTTCGCCCCGAAACCCCACCAAGCAGGTCTAAGGATGGGTAGCAAAGCTGTCTCATTTGGTATATTTTCGCGGTAGTGGTTTTGCAAACACCAGGCCGCACATCCTAACCCAAACCGTGGTTAGGGGTGGACTTTTCAGAACCTGGACTTGGACCTGGACGTTCCTCTGTTTCATCATGTTAATTTACTGGTGTGAATCCATATGGCAGATTTTTCAAGTCCTGTTACTAGTTGGTTGCATCAAAATCTTATTTCGATTATTTGCGGATGAGTTGCTGTATTGAATGTGGAACGCAGTCGGCTGCCGCAAACAGAATATTCAAGTTATTACCCCATAAACTTATAATTGGATTAATCCAGAGATCAAATGTCTCATATTTTAGTAGCCTGTAAATAGGTGTTTCTAGATTAATCAAAAATTACTCTAAGTAATAAAGATGAGTTACCCTAAATTGATGGTTGTCCTAATTGTACCATGGATAATAGTCAATAAAAATTAAATACAGAGTACATTAAAAGAATTCTTGCTAATATGTCAAATATTTATTACTCACCAAATGTATGCGATTTTGTAGATACTAGAAACAGGGAGGGCAAAGGCAGGGGGGGCAGGGACATGGCCAATCCTAACAGCACCATTAAATTGCAAAACGGCCATCAACTTCCGGGTGCTATCTGTTTCAAAGACTTAACGCCCCACGGTAGGAGGGCGTCTTACGCATATCGACGGTTGACACACAGGACTTGACTAAAGACTAGCTCTGGTCACGAATATTACATCTAAATACGTTATGGAAATTACACTATTTGCGCGGGGTCTGATCCACTAACCCCGAGGATTGTGGAGTCAATAATTTTTTCTTAATTATCATGATATTCCTAAGATCTTTTGAACAAAGGTGTAAGAGAAGATTGTTGGTAATGTCTCTGGGCCGAGACTGCCATGTAAATGCACGTAGCATTCACAAATACCGTTTGGAAATCCCCAGTGCCCAAATCGAGCAGATCGTGTACTACACCCCCCTGGGCAAGGCGGTGTGATTGGTAGTCTCTTCCTCCGACGCATTTTAGTTCGTTTTTCATAAATTGTGCATACGCTTAGCGTCAGTGTGTAACAGTTCGTCTGTACGTTCATCTTATGTGAAATGTGATTACCCCAAAAAATTTTTGATGGGAAAGGTCAGGACAGGGGGGGTTAGGACACGACCGGTCGATTTTGGGGGGCTTTGGGGAATTCCCCAAACGGTAATTTGTGGAACTGCTACGTGCAGTTACTATGGTAGCCGGTTTTGTCTCGTTTTCATTACAAAATCTCCTCTTAAACCCTAGTTCAATACATTTTAGTACTATCATGATAAATAAAGGATACATTATTGACTTCAAAATCCGTCGGGGTTAGTGGATTAACCCGCTGCAAAATAGTGTAATTTCCATAACGGTCATTTAGATTTAAATATTCGTGACCAGGCCTAGATTAGGCAAGTCGGAGTGTAAGACGATACGCGTAATAGCGCCCTCCCTACCGTTAGTCTTTGAAAGGCCTCGCACTCGAGTCGCGACGGAGTTGATGCCGATTTGATTCAGGCTGTTGCCAGTGTGCCAACAGCCGCGGTTTACCCGCACAAGTGGGATACTTTTTTCATGCCTGCCGCGCCTAAAAAAAGGCCGCCGCGGGTTTCCCAAAATTGGGCTACTTTCATAGTCCCAAGGCACTGCACCGGCGCGGAACCCGCGGGTATCCTTTATCCTCTGTACATCATTTATTCGAGCTCCAAGAAAGTTTAAAAGGTCCGTAATGATTAGAGCTTCCTTTCTTCTGAAAATGCTTTGCCTGCATTCACTACAGGGGGGGGGGGGGGGGTGACTCGGTACTCGCTCGGTTATGACAACAATAGTAACAAACTCTACAACTCATCCCATGATCTGAGTGCTTTGTCAGGCTTTGTCCTTCCCTTACACGACCCGGGGAGAGGGCTCACCTCAGGTATAACAGCAAATATTACCTAACAAAAAAGTGACAGTCATGGGGTGGGTACATGTTCAAGGGTAGGGTTCATTCCCGGATCACTGGGGTGAAAATGAGTTGAGAGGGAAATTAAACCTGTTAGGATGTAAGCGTAAAAAGGACACGACGCATGCATCCTTTTCTGTGGCGAATATAATCAAGTGATTTGGGGTAAAAGTCATTTAAGTGCCCGCGGTATTCGAGAGGACTAGAAAACGGAACATTTCTTGACATGTATTCGTCATTTTGTCTAAAAATGCGACCTCACATAAAATAAATATAAAATAAATATTATAAATTGTTATAAAAAATCAGACTAATATGGCAGTTTTTTCGTAAAAAATAGCGACCCTCACACGTGCTTAACGAAAAGTGAAAAATTTGGGCTACTTTTTTGGCCATTTGCCGCGCCTTGGCACGGTCCTTTGCCGCGGGTAGGCGAAATTTTTTTTTGTGTTTGGCAACACTGGATATGTTTGCTGTTAGGATGGCATTGTCCTCCCCCCCGGGGCAGGACAGCGATTCATCATAAAAGCCAGCTGAGTGAGCTGATCCCATGTGATCAGTCCGATTCAATAATTAACAAAGGTATCGGACTGTTCATGGTGAGCGGTGATTGAATACGGCACAGTCGTATCTCATTGACTATGCTAACAAAATTACCGTACAAGTAGTAAACAAACCTCTCCATATCTATGACCAAAGGTCATATGTTGGTGCTAGGGAAAGTGGGTTTTCTACTGCCTATTGTCGGCGGGGAATGATAAAATACTGTCGAAAAAGCATGGGAGGCGATAAACTGAGGGTACACTCTTTCGCGCAAGAGGTTGGACAAATTTCCAGAAGACCATCTTCGAGATAAGCAAGATGACATTGTCTTACTGGATGTTAGTCGAAATTCCATCGAAACTATACCGTCTACAAGTATTCAATTTTGAAGTACGCGTGAATTAGATGTTAGTAATAACCGACTTTATAGATACCAGATGATTTGTACATTTGAAGAATCTGAGAACTGTTAGTGTTGTAAAAAACAATCGGTGAACTGGCTTCGTTCCAAGGATTTCGGCAGATGCCCGGCGCTAGAGACAGTCAATCTTAGCGGGAACCTCTTCTTAGATTTGCCAAGGAAAAACTTTGGAAATAAATAAGAACTATAACATGTTCTTCACATTGGAGGAAACCGGATGCGGACGTTACCCATCGAGATCCAGCAACTTACAAAGTAAGTAGCCTAGGCTAGGCCTAGATAGGTACAGGGAACCTTTTGACGCTCGTTTTTTGACATGGTGGGTGGGGTGATTTCGTTAAAGTGAATGCAAAAAGATTGAAATGACTAGTCTGACATGCCGGAAAATTTCCAGTAGGACTCCGTTGGACTAGGCCTAGGACCTAATCAACTTCAGTTACAAAAATACAGTACAAACACTCAGTGAACATGAGTGTCATCATTCATTGTCATTTACTAACACTGTTGTAAGTCATAGTTAAAGAGAAAAAATGCAAGCACTTATTTCTAATTGGATAAATTATAAAGAGCAAATTTTGTAAAATACACTTAAAAATCAGCGTTTAACTTAAAGATTTTAAATTAAATTCTGAGAGCTTCAAAGAAAATGTCAACGACATGTCATTTTGACATTTGTGAATTGTTTTGTTGAGTTCACAGGTGAGAGGGATGGGGGCAAAAGTAAATATAATACAGTGTATAATCATAAGCCTTTATGCGGTCTTTGCGGCTTTATTTATTTTATCCTACTGTCCCGCCCTGTTACATGATGTGTATAGCGCCCTCTCATGCCGAGTCTATTGCGCATCGCCTTTCTGCATTTAGGCGCTTTGTTTTCTACTAGAAGTTATTTTTCGTGATAAATCTTCCTTAACTTTACTGGGAACTGATTGGCAAATACAGACTAAGGCACCGTTGAATCATTATGACACAAACAAATGTGATGCTTAGATAGTATTGCTACGTCTGGCAGTGTCTAATTATGTTAAAAGAAAAGGGGTCGTTTGAAGGATAGTCTTGGCACCAAAACAAATCAGGTAAGTAGACCTACAATCCCCTTTACGATGACCCTTTGATTTTCAACGACACATTATGCCTGCACAGAACTATCCTAATTTGCGAAAAGACACCTAGCTCCGCCGACGGCTTTGCCTTCTACACTGTGCGTCTTTGACAAAGGCTAATTACAAGTGGGCATAGAATAAAAAGTTTACCGGGACACTGGATAGTCTGATGATCATGACTAAAACTTTTTTATGGCTGAGGTTATCTTAGAATATATAGTCATGATGGTTGTGTTGTAGTGAAAGTGCCATTAAGCCCAAGATACACAGACAGCTATTGCTCTAACTTTACAGCTGCAAAGTGGCTTAAATATCATTTATTTGACAATAAACGTTATATTGTAGGCATTCTTAAGTCTTCTGCATCATGTGATGAACCATTTTTCAGGATTTAAAATTCACCATTATGAAATTTTCAGGTGAAACTTACCGTATTGTTCCGTTCCAATAATGGGAACTTATGGCATAAATCCTTTTTTTAAAAAATTTTTTAAACATTTAGAATTTAAAAGTTCTGCTTTCTTCTTATTTTAAGAGTTCCAATGCCATTTAAGGGTTGAGAGGGTTTTGAGATGATCTCATAAATAAAAAGAAAAGAATAATTTTCTTTTGACATACATACAGTAGCATCTCTAGAGTTCTGTACAATTAATTATCGTTACAATTTGTAGACCCTTGTGCAGACTTGTCCATGTGTATTTCATGATGAAAGATAAGTACACATTAAATTGTTATTGACAACCAGGCTGTTTTCAATCTGAAATCCATAGCATGCAGTTTTGTGCTATATAAATACCAGTTTTCTGTCTGTGTCAGGGCGGGGGGGTGGGGGGGGGGTAGTTCCAAGATTGTAACCTAAGTCTGACGTTCTTTTATCACTGGATCATTACGTATCTCTGACCTGAGGTTACAACAAGCAAGATGGTCGCGGGTTCAAAATCCGTTTACAGTGTGGTGTGAAAAAAAGGATTCTCACAAACTCAAATTACGCTTGTGACCGTACTTACGATTGCTATGATCTAAAAATCAGTACGGACGTTGTCTTGAGTATGCTAGTTTTCCTGTGCACATGCGATGTCAAAACTGACGTGTTCGGGGTTCAGTAATTTAACATTTTTGTCGATATTCCCGATTAGCTGATGCATATGCGAATAATAATCCCAGCCATTTATAATGTCCACATTTTACGACCATGCAGCTTTGACACCAAGGACTTATCGATTATAGCATTGAAAACTATGGATCGATTAATTCATGACAGATAGCATCGTAGTCTCTATTCCAATCATGATTACAACAAGACGGTATCCGACATTTAGCGCCCCGATAGGTGGTCGGTCTCATTCAAGCATGTCAATGAGACTAGCTTTTGTTATGGGCCCAAAGCACAAGTTCCCTTTATATCTGACCCCTGAAGCCATGCAGTTTGATTTGAGACTTAGACTGAAAGATGTGAGATCGCATACCTGCAGAAAATCACGAAATTTGATCATTTTAATGTGAGACAGTTGAAAAAATTACAGGTCCCAACCGTATTGTAGGAGTATGTCAAGAAAAAGTGAGTCAACAGCGGGTAATTCGGACCATTGTCGAGTGATTTGGGTGAGTTTATTAATTGAAAACCTTAAAGGATGTTTAAACAGTACAGCAGATTGGCCATGATTCGGGTTCGTTAAAGTAATAACAGCAAGTGCTAGTGGAATATACAAGCAACCCGCAAGTCTTGCTCAGCAGGACTAGGGGGGGGGGTTGTAGGACACGATCTGCTCGATTTACTGGGAATATTGGGATTTCCATGCCTAAAAATGATGCTCCGTGGAGTGGACAAGTCTGTTTTGCCTGACTTATTGTCAGTGGACCAGCTCCTCAACCCAAAATGAAATTTTTTCAGACCAAGATGCTCCCCAATTACCATTCTTATGATAAAATCCACAGATATCTAAATTTTGAAAAAATGGAAAAATATCACTCCATTTGAGTTAAGTTTTTATTGGGTTACCCCTTTAGACTTCTAAAACCCCAAACCAATCCAAAAGGACTGGCTCCACCAATTCACAAGGTAGCTGTGCAGGCCCTCAAGAAAGGACAAATGATCATCCTCATGTTCAAAATTGCCTTGGAAAAATCTGATGAGGTCAACCGGGGGGGGTGTTCCACAATGGGATTAAGTATGGGTATGTGCAACCTAAGACCCTGCATTATTAGGCTCTTTTTCAGTTCCAGAGACCCCCATTTTAGGACCATTTCAGTTAAGAAGAGACCCTAATTTCAGTCCAAAGCCATCATATTCTCTACCAAATTTTCTTCAAACCTCCAAAAAGTAGCTGGAAATTGAGGGAAAATCTGCAGACGTATTTTAGTGTCGCCTGCCCTAAGGCAGGAAGACACCAGAGCGGTCACTTTGTCCACTGTTGTTGTATGTGTTTTTCTGTAGTCTTTGTTGAGTCAATAGTCTGCTTGTTGTTGTGTGTTGTGAAAAAGGTTAACATTTGCCTGTAATAATTCCTTCATACTTGGAGGGATATTTAAAACAAACTTGGCGTCAACAGGTGAACCTAGCATAACCCACTATTGATGAGGTCAAAGGTCACATGCCAAGGTCAAGGTCATGTGAGAGTCAAGTTGTAAAAATAGGCTTGAAAATGCAAATGTAAAATGACCTCATTTGAAAATTAAGTTCAATTGGAACCAAGCAACTTGAACAGAGGGCAACATGGGATCCTCATTTGTTGATGAGTCAAAGGTCGCATACACAGATCAAAGGTCCAGTTGAGGTCAAGTTGTTAACATAGGTGAAAATGTAAAATTGACCTCCCTCATTTGAAAATTTTAAGTTCAATGGCACCAAAATTGATATGTGCTGCAACATGAGATTCCCTCATTGTTGAGGAGAGTCAAAGGTCCAACATATCCAAGGGTCAAATGTGTATGTTAAGCCTATCATTCACTAACCGCGACGGCAGGCGACACAAGCGGGTCCGAGGACGAATTCTGAATGTTATTTTTATATTTTTTTTTGTCGCCACCTGAACGAATGTGTTCATGGAGGCACATACTAGTCAAATTTTGGGTGTCTGTCCGTATGTCGTAGTCCGTCGTGGCTGGTTTTAACCTTTTTAAAAAGGCTCTGCAGGCTAAAACGCTATGACCAACGATTTACTTCAAACTGATGATAGGTGACTAGAGTGAAGGTGAGCCATATTATGTGTAGATTTTGGCTGCATTAGTGCATAGTCAGTGAATATTAATTAGGCTTATTTGCATATTTTTCAGACATTCGGTTAAACATTTTTTGTTTTTTGAAATTGCTCTTGCGGATAAACGCTAATCCCGATTTACTTCGCACTTGGTAGGGTGATAGTGATAGTTAGAGTGAGGGGCCAGAATATTATGTGTAGCTTTTTGCTGCATTATTTGCATATTCATGATAATTAATTAGATTGTATTGCCAGTCAAAATGATAATCCTTTCCACGCAAGGATTGTGTGCAAGTTATCTGGGTTCGTAAGGCGTTTAAATGATTTGTAACTTGGTGGTGGAGAAGGAAGCGGGTTTAAAGAGAGGTCGTGACCGATAGATGTTAGGGCATATTTCGGAACAAATGAAATATGCAAAATGAGCTGATTAATATGCAAAATCAGCGTCCTCGCTATATTTGAAACGGGACACGGATATGCAAAATTCCTCACTTCATGAAAAACCATTATGGTGCGATTTCTTGCCATTTTAAAATTCTGGAACTGCGGCTTAGGTATGAAATGAGCTAATTAAATATGCGTTATTGCTGAATCGCTGAAATGGTACAGCGGATATGCGAAATTCCTTTACTCATGCAAAAATACTATACCATACATCTGGTGTGTGAATCATATTTAAGGGAAGGGGTGGGGTGTGGGGAGGGGGAAATGGTGGGGTTAGGGAGGGCGGTGGCGGTGGGGTTGTGTGTTGGAAGAGGGGTAGTGGCCGAGGTGGGGTTGTGTTGGGGAGGGGGGGGGTGCATCGGAGGAGGTAGGGTGGTGTGATCTGGCGTGGGTCGGGGTGGTGTGTGTTGGGGGGGGGGGTGAGGGGCATTGGGGAGGGTGGGAGGAAGCGTCGGCGAGGGGGGGGTGATGTCTGGGACCTTTGTTACTGTGTGACCTGGTTGACTTCATGTGCCTTTGTCATCCCATGTGACCTTGGTGACCTCAGGTGACTTGATTGACCTCAGATGACCTCTGAGACCTCATATGAACTTGGTGACCTGGTGACCTTGTGTGAACTGGGAATTGCTTGGTTAATTGGAACCTTGGTGATTCCTGTGACCTTGGTGAAATGTGACCTTGATGACCATATGACCTTGGTGCCTTAGGTCACCTTTGGCCCATTCCCCAATTGTGTGCGGGGTAGGAGTCAGGGTGGGAGCGAAGGGGAGGGGGGGTGGGGTGTCAGGGAGAGGGGAGGGGTGCATAGGGGGAAGGGTGCATTGGGGGGGAAGGGTGGCTTTGGGAAGGGTGGGGTGGGGTGGACTCATGTGACCTTGGTGCACTCATTGTGACCTTGGGACCCAACTTGACCTTTGTACACCACCCCAGTGCATTTGTTCTCTTTTACATCATTCATTGCCAACTTATAAAGCAATGGCGACGCAACCAGCGACACTTGTGGTTCGAGAACCGCACTTGTTGTTAAACTAGTTCCGGCAGGAGACCCCATTTTTTGGTCTCAAATCGCAGTTCGGAGCATAAATTTTGATTACGGGACGGGAGCACATACTACCCCCAAAACAAGTTGACGGACCCCCCGGGTTTAAACCACAATTTGAAATGGTACAGACATCAATTTTTATACTGCCCAGTGACTAAAAACATGGAGATATAAACTCACATGTTAAAACAGTAACATTAGGACAAAGGTCACCTGACCTTGCATGGGGAAAGTCAATTGATTCATGCCTGATCAACATGGTGTTTCTATAGAAGTAAATGGAAGTTTTCAGGGACAGGCATGTCAGACATTAGAAATCATAGGGTAAAAAAATCAATAAGGCAAGAATGGTCCTGTTCTATGAGTATAAAAGTTTTTTGTTTTTTGTAATTTTGTATTTTTATTGAAAAAAAGGGAGAAGAATTTGGAGATACCAGAAAAATACTGTATGCTGGGGCAGAACCATGACTGGAAAAACACAATGAATTTTCATAATTTTATAAGGCATGGTAAATGGTAAATTGTTTTCGGGGTGTGTCAGTTTTGTTTATCAGGTGCTTAGGTCCACATCCCACTCGCCCTCAAGTCGATGCAGCCTTGGGTCTTTGTCCATAGGAGAGGATGGCTAATATGAATATTTCTGTTCCCTCTGCCAGCCCCCCCCCCCCCCAAATAGTGTCCCCCTGCTACAGGGCTCAAAACTTGGCCCCCCCATCCCCCCAAATGAATTGACCTCACCTTTTGTATTTTTTTGCATGTCTATGTTGAGAACCTAATTCACCCTCTCATGAAATGCCTTGGCACCCTTTCTCTGCTTCTTGGGTTCTGCCAATGACTGCTCTATTGTAATGTACGTAGTCGTGGACTGTAGTTGAACAGATCTTAGTCGCCTGTGCAAATCCAGATAAAATTGTGAATTTGGTACCCAAGTACCTTTAATACATTGATAATCAAAAAAATGATGGAAGAACTTGACACACCCCTTTCATGAACCCCCAGCTTAGATTTCAAGGTTACACAGGGGTAACATTTTAGCTCAGCATATGTAGTATGCAGCGCTATTGTTTGGCAATGGTTGACTCTTTCTATCTTTGTAACACTCGCCATATGTTTTGTTGCCAAACCCTTGGGCCGATTGCAGCGAAAATCGGTCAGAATATTCACTGACTCCAAGGGCCATGTGGTGTGTTCACATATTTTGGGTCAAAGGTCCTGGCGATTAAAAGGGGCATTCTTAAAAATCTATAAATTCCTTCTGTGCACAAATCAATTGTTAATAATCACTAGACTTGGTTAAAAACCCGCTGACCCAAGGTCCATATGGGGTGTTCACGATTTGGGTCAAAGGTCACGTGGTCAATTAAAGGGCATTTCTTGAAAATCTATAATTCCTTCTTGTGCTACAAATCAATTGTTATAATCACTAACCTTGGTTAGAAGAACTCTGACCCAAGGTCCATTGTGTTCACAGATTTGGGGTAAAGGTTCACATGGGCCGATTAAAGGGGCATCTTTTGAATCTATAATTCCTTCTTGTGCCACAAATCAATTTCTATAATCACTAGAACGCTTGGTCCGAAACGCTGACCCAAAGGCCCTTTGGGTTGTTCACAGAGTTGGTCAAAGAAGGTCATGTGGGCCTGATTAAAGGGGCATTCTTGAAAATCTATAATTCCTTCTTTTGCCACAAATCATTGTTATAATCACTAACTGGTTAAAGCACTGCTGACCCAAGTCATATGGGGTGTTCACAATTTGGGTCAAATGTCATGTGGGCCAATTAAAGGGGCATTCTTTGGAAAATCGATAAATTCGCTTTTGTGCACATCAATTTATAATCACGAAGACTTGGTTAGAAGAACCCGCTGACCCAAGATCCATATGGGGTGTTCACCAGATTTGGTAAAAGGTCGTGTGGGCCAATTAAAGGTGCATTCTTGAAATCTATAACTTCTTCTTGTGCCCACAATCAATTGCTATAATCATTAGATTTGGTCAGATGAACTGTTGACCCAAGATCCAGGGGTGTTTACGGTTTGGGTCAAAGGTCACATGAGCCCAATTTAAAGGAGGACATTTTCTTTGTAAATATATAAATTCCTGTTTGTGCACAAATCAATTGCTATATAATCTCGAGAACGTGGTTCAGATGAACCGCTGAACCAAGGCACATACAGGGATTGCACAGAGTTGGGTAAAAGGTGCATTTTTTGAAAATCTATCATTTCCTTGTCATTTCCTTATTCATTTCCTATCGTTCCACAAAATCAATTGCTATAATCAACAAATGTGCTCAAGAATCACTGACCAAGGCCCATATAGGGTGTCACAGATTTGGGTGAAAGGTCATGTGGGCGAATAAAAGGGGTATTCTTGATGATCTGAGGACTGCGGGCCTTCTACTATATAGTAGGCCCTTGGTCTCAAGATCATCTGGGGCAATATTTCTCACCCATCTCCCTCATGAGTAGTCTATATTTGTATACTATAAAATGACCAAATCAGGGGTAATACTCTAAACGTCTCTTACTCATGCTCATGTGGTCCTAACCCCTTTTCACGAATTAAATCGCAACAGGACAAATGTTGTGACCCCCGGGATGTTGTCAAATTAAAAGAAAGGGAAATAAAAAATAATATAAATGTAAAACACGGGGGCAATAGCAAACGTCTCTTACTTATGCACATGTGGGGGACTTGTCAAGATTAATATCTGCAAAATAGAAAATGTTGCGCCCCAGGGTGGTGTGCCAAATTAATAACCTGTGAGCTACAGCACCATTGGTGATCTTGTTTAATGTTCGATGTGTTTGAAAACCGCCACAACCATGATGTCTGTTAGTTACTACTACCTGTGATTCTTTATCGTTTAGGGAATTATGACGTAAAAAACTGTAGAATAAGATTAAAAAAACGGCAATTCTTGGTGTTTGTAGTTAAACTTTGTACAGGGGTCAAAAATTAAAAGTAGCGCCATTTTTTGTAAAAATGTGGTTCAAATTGTGGGTTTAGCTCATAGAGATGAAATATAGGACTCGTTTTGACTATCGTACGTGTCTGGTTATTAACCAAAATGGCGAATAAAGTAACAGCTAACCCCCCATTGGCAGATTTGGATTCTATTGAACGTGGACCTATTTTGTGGACCAAACGTGAAAATCTAAGCAAACAGATCAAGGCAAACTATTCCTTATTTAATCAGTTAAGATAGGGAAACCAATTTGCACCACATATTAACTGAATCAAAAGCAATTTTCAACTTTGAACACATGTACACACCGAAATTGACTTTTTCACCATTTTTAAAGTTTTTTTAACCCCCATGACTCCGGAACTATAAGTTCATACAGTACTTCTCAGGATAGAAGTATAGCCAGAGCTCACGCCAAAAACAACGCGTGCGTTTGTCGTTAGTTTCTCGTTAGTGATTCCTAGAAAGTCACGTCTCCAGCGCACAAATTTTACCAGGACTATCCCGTACTAACGCGTTCTGATTGCGTTAATTGCGTGACATAATCTAACCGATAATCTCTCATAATCCATTACCGGTTACCTTTATTTTGTTACTTTCTAGTTGTCGGTCGTTTTACAGCTTTTATTAAAACCACAGTATGCAGAATGGGCCTAGGGCCGTTCCGTACTATTTAACAAAGCCGTATTGTTGCCGACTATGACAAGTGCCAATGCAAAATCCTGGCCTGCTGTAACGATCAGGGGCGAATACTACTGCTATTATTTTTATTAACCTTTCACTGATTGCCGTTCCATTATACATTTTTAAAAAAAGATGTATTGTTTGCCGACTATGACAAGGGCAAATGCGAAATCCGGCCTGCTTAGCGATAACGGGCGATAAACTGCTAATTTTTAAAGCTTTTTATTAGCTCCCTAATATTTTTATGAACCCTTTCAATGAGTTCATATAATTGGATATGGACAAAACATCGATTTTATCAAGAAAAAGTTATATCCGAAAATCTTGGTTTATTATGGTATCGCGAGCTCTCTTGGGGTGTACATGGGAAAGGATGAACTGCACTAGTTGCAACTGCAACCCTTCTAAATATACCTCGAGCAACAGA